>LPNX010533019.1:485439-557477 GCA_001517045.1 Pseudotsuga menziesii | reverse complement strand
CCCCCCCCCCCCCCCCCAAACACACACATGTAAACAATATAACACATAACCAACATTCTTTATTGGATTATACCACAATATTGAGAGGGGGGTGGTGAATCAATATTGTATTTTTCTTTTAAAAATAAAAACCAAAAATGAATCAAACAGATTAAGACACGTATTTTATCATGGAAACCTCAAAGAGAAAACCACCAATTCAAACTCATTAATAAGATGAATCTACAAAATTGCTTTATCTTCTTCTAAAGAAAGGATGCAACAACAGCCTGGGTTTCTGCCTACTACCACCGAAAATGATGCTACAAAACACTAGGTTTCTTCTTGCTACCACAGACAAGGATGCTACAAAACCTTGGGTTTCTTACTTCTACCATAGACAAGGATGCTATGACACCCTTTGCGGTCTTGTATCCTGCCCTAGCACCACCCTGCCACCGTGGACTTATTTTTATTAGTCTGCTATTCACTTCTTGGAATCTATCATTCACAATCACAGAGACAAATTATTTCCTTCAATTATTCTATTAATAAATACCTTCTGCATATGCATCTATTCACTATTATTCCATTCCATTAATCATACCTCTTCATGAATCTTCCAATCATGACCTTCCTCACTCTCCATTTCAGCATCCATCCTAAGCTATTTATTTTTATATTGGGATTCTTCCTAACCTTATATCTCAGAGAGGATGAGGAATATGGATCGCAGATTTGTGACATTTCTCAAAATGTTTTTTCTCGATTTCCACAGTTGTCTTTCCATGACAATCGTTCCCCATCGTTGATCTCCTGTGGGATCTACGTGACCTTTGATCTGAGATATGATGCGGATAGAGGAATGCAGGTTTGTGTCTTTACAAAATTTCAGTTCAATATTTTTCTCATTTTGCACTTAAACTTCCCACACCAACTGTTCCGCACCATTGATCTTCTGCGGGCTCTTCCATGACCATTGATATTCTGGATCGCGGGTTCTCAAAAACTCAAACGTTGCTTTTGTAAATCTCTGTGTTTCACTTTCCGTACTAAATTCTGCACTCTCGATCTTTACAGATGTCTTTCTGATCATCGATCTTCCAGATCACAGAATGCAGAATCCAGGTTCTCAAAACTCAAACGTTGTTTTCACAATTCTTCGTCTTCTTCTTTCCATATGAACCGTTTATTTCTTTTGTAGGGTTCAATTATAACTGTCGATCTATGATCTAATGTGGATTTCCCTCTTCTTTGTGCAGAAATCATTCACCACCATATATTTCCTCATGGATTAAATCCTAACCGTTAATCTTCTATCAAATTATTCTCTTGGCTATTACATTGAGCAAAATGATCCTCATTCCTTGGATCTCTGTCAAATCCAATATACGATAGAAAATAGAACAAAGTAGAGATCAGTTTAATATTTCGCACCCATCTCGATTATTAACCTACTTGCTAGTTGGCTCTGCAAAATGGCTTGTGGACCATTTGATCAGTGTCCCCACCAAATTAACGGTGGACTCCTAAAACAATGAGGCATATTTCATAAAGATTTTGTGCACATAAAAAGTTTTCCAAAACTTGTTATTTCTTCCAGCGAAATCGTTGTGGACCATCAAGACCGTCGATCTTGATTCAATTCATACTCTAATTTCACAACTTAAACCCTCCTTTAACTTTCTCTCTTTTCTTTCAGCGAAATTTTATTCAGTCGTTGATCTTATTCCACCTTTAATCTCCATTGCACGATATTCTAACTGTGAAATCCCTTTTTAACCATTGATCTATCCAAGATGCATATCTTTAACTTTGTAATTGAATTGATCAGTGGAACAATCATATCCTTTCCGCAACGCTCTATTCCTAGACAATTTCGATGTCCTATCCTTATATCATATTTTGAAATATACCCATACACATAGAAAGATTCAAATACATGAAAGTAAACTCTATTCTTCATAGGCGGTGGTACAATTTTCCCACACACAATTTTTTCACTCTCCACTCCACATTCTCTCTTCGATCTCTGCACTCATACACTGAACCTTTTCCTACTACCGTATATACTTGTTATTCCTTTGTCATTCATGGACATATTTTACACCAATGACAACTACATTCTCGACAATCTTCCCCTTTGGCATTGATGGAAATATCTAAAACTTCTCCCCCTTTGACAATGATGACAAAGAATAACCTGTTATTCCATTGAGGATTTCGTATCTTTCTTATTTTTGAAAACCCCATCTTTAATCATATCTCCCCCTGTGGTTGTGCTTCCTCCTCTACAAATTTTGAAAAGGAATCACTCCCATATTCTGTCTAAGATGTTCAAAGGATTCCTTAGGTAGTGGCTTGGTGAAAATGTCAGAAACTTGTTCTTTTGTGTAAGCATACTCTAGTTTAACAACCTTCAGGGATATGTGTTGTCTTAGGAAGTGATATTATTGGTATGTGTTTTGGATTGGAGTGCATGATATGGTTTTTGACATGTTTATGGCACTGATATTATCACAATTTATTATTATTGGGTGATCATACTTCACAAGTAGGTATTCTAGTGTCTGCCTCATCCAAATGACCTAGGTAAAACATGATGCAACAACAATATATTCATCCTTTACTATGGAGAGTGAGATGGAATATTTTTTTTCACTTAACCATGAAATCAAACAATTTCCTCAGAGGAATGCTACTCCACTGGTATTTTTTCGATCATCAACACGTCCTGCCCAATCTGCATCAGTAAATTCTTTTAACATAAAGTCTTGACTCTTTGGGTACCATAAACCATACTCCATAGTACCTTTCAAATATTTGAAAATTATTTTTACTGTAGTTACATGCATTTCTTTGGGGCTTGACTCAAACCTAGCAGCCAAACCTGCATCTTGCATCACATCTGGTATTATAGTTGTCACATACAATAGGTTTCCTATCATGGATTTGTACATGGTATGATCCACTTCCATAGATTCATCATCCTTACTTAATGCACACCCTGTGATTATAGGGGTAGTAACAGGTTTGGAGTATTCCAGGTTAAATATTTTAAGCATGTCTTTGAAGTACTTAGTTTTAGAGATAAATATTCCTTTGTCTATTTGGTAAACTTTCAACCCCAAGAAGAATTTAGTTCACCCAACATTGACATTTCAAATTCATTCTTCATTTCAGAAGAAAAGTTTACACTTAGTGTTTGTAAGTTGCTTCCAAAAATGATGTCATCTACATAAACAACAACAATGATTATTTGTTCATCTATTATTTTTAAGTAGAGATTACTTTAAGTGAACCCTCTCTTAAATCCTTCTTCTTTTAAATAGTTGTGTAATCTTGAAAACTAGGCCCTTGGAGCTTGTTTGAGACAATAGTGTTCCTTTTTGAGTTTACAAACATGATCTCTGTCTTCTGATAATAGGAACCCTTCAGGTTGTTCAATATAAACCTCTTCTTCTATTTTTCCATTCAAAAATGCAAACTTAACATCCATTTGATACACTTTAAACTTTTTATGACATGAAAGTGCTAGAAACATCCTAATAGCTTCAAGTCTCGCCACAGAAGCATAAGTTTCTTAAAAATCAATCACTTGTACCTGAGCATACCCTTTACATACTAGTGTATCCTTGTTCCTTATCACTTGACCATCCTGATTGATTTGTTCTTGAAAATCCATTTGGTCCGTATAACATTTTTATCTTTAGGTCTTAGGACAAGTTCCCAGGTCTCGTTTTTCTCAATCTGATCTAATCCTTCATTCATGGCTTTGACCCATTCATTATTCTTGCTTTCCTATATAAAATTATTAGGTTTAACTATTGAGAGTAGGTATTGTTCATTAAATGTTAGTTGTCTCCTTATACTCACTCCAACCTTTTTATCACCTATCATCTGTGTTTCTAGATGATTCTTTTGAATCCTTCTAGATGGAGTTTTAGTATCAGGTCTTGGGGAGTCTTCTTCACTTTTCTATGTATATTCCCTTTTTATTCCTTTTTATTCATCATTATCAGTAATTTCTTCCTCTTGCAACTCTTACTTTTCTTCATTATTTGTATCTTCATTAATATCATGACTTCCTTCTCTTCTTGGTTTTATATCATCTACTCTTAAATATGCACTTTATACAATCTTGTGCAACCTTTTATTGTAACATTTATATGCCTTCTTGGAGGATGAATATCCTAGAAATATTCCATCATTAGTCCTAGATTCAAACTTGCCAAGGTCATCCTCGTTCCTTTTAATGTAAACATTACTGCCAAATACTTTGAAATATTTGACTGAGGCTAGTCTTCCATACAGTAGTTCATAAGGGGTCTTGTCCTTATTCACTCTGATTTGTCCTTTATTAAGTATATAGATAGCTTTGTATATTGCTTCTCTCCAATATGCATCTAAAAACTTTGCTTCATTAAGCATTGTTCTCGTAGCTTCTTGGATTGTTCTATTTTTCTTTCAACAACACCATTCTACTGAGGATTTTTTGTAGCTAACAATTGTCTCTTGATTCCATGTGTCTCACAAAACTCATTGAAATCATTTGAAGTAAACTCTCCCCCATTGTATTATCTAAGACATTTGATTTTCATATGTGTCTCATTTTCAACCATTGCCTTGAAGATTTTGAACTTTTCAAAAGATTCTGATTTTTCCTTGAGAAATGTCACCCAAGTGATCCTTGTGTAATCATCAATGAGAAACATGAAATAATATTTTCTTCGTCGTCTTTTAGTTCTTGTTGGTCCACATAGATCTGTGTGTACTATTTCAAGAGGATGTGAGGTCATATGTTCCTTTGTTTTAAAATTAGTTCTAGTTTTTTTCCCATGTTGACAATGTTTACAAACTATGTTTAGAGGTTTTACAATTTTAGACAAGTTTCTTACAGCTTCCTTCTTACTTATTTTGATAAGGTTGTCAAAGTTGAAATGTCTCATCCTTCTATGCCATAACCAAATTTCATCAACCATACTTAAGTAACATCGATTTTCATTTTCTAGGATGTATACATTGTTTGAATTTCTTATAGCAATGCAAACAATTCTTCCTGAGTCCTTTTTCCCTTGATCTCACATTTCTCTGAGTAAAAAATACAGATGTGCCCTTGATCACATGTTTGACTTACACTGAGGAGATTGGGCTTGCAATTTTCTACTACTAAAAAGAATTTTACTTTGATCTTGTTATTAATAACAATTGTTCCTTTTCCAATTATATTGGAAGACAAATTGTCTCCAAAAGCGACTTTACTCTTATTATCTTTTAGTGTTATCGATTTGTTTGGGTAACCAGTAATATGTTTTGGACACCCACTATCCAATTTCCATAGGTTTTGATTTTTTGTTGCACATAGAGAAATCATGGAGCTTTCCTTTTCTTTCTTTTCCCTCCAATACTTCTTTTGTTTTGTGTCTTGAGACTTAATTGCAACAGTCCTTTTTGCAGGATACATGAATTTACAATCTCTCACCATATGTCCATTGTTATTACATTTGTAACACTCTATGTCATATTTTTGAAGAAGTGTGAAAATATTGTGATTTCCTTTTGGTTTATTACTTGATACCTTCTTCTTGTATTTAGGAACCTTCCTATTAGCTCTACAATTTAAGGCTTTATGACCAAAGTTATTACAGGAGTAACAGTGACCCAAAAGATATGCAGATATCTATTTGGTCTCGTAGGCACCATATTATTTTTGTTTTTATCTTGATAGTTTGGGGCATATCTCTTTCTCTCTTCCTTTCTCACTGGACTCTTTAGTGCTTCAGCATAACGTTTCTTGTTTCCTCCTTGATTAGTGAAAGAGGAACATCCTGGTTTCTCTTCTTTGTTAAAAACCAAACCATATCTATTACTATATTCTCTTTGGCTATTTAGGATGTCATCTAGTATCCTTGAGCTATTTTCAAACTTTGATTTGATAGATCCTTTATCAAGCCTTTTCTTGAATTATTTGATCTCTTGTTCAAGCTTCTCAAATTCTTGTATTCTTCTTTTTAGCTTCAGGTTTAGATCCTCCTCAATCGTCTTGGCATCTAAAAGTTGAGCTTCCAACTCACTAGTGATATGAATTGAGTGTTTTTTCTTTTTCTTGCATTTCTCAAGTTCGTCAAGAGCACTAACAAGTTCACTTGTCAAGTCTACTTCTCCTTCTGCATCTGAGTCCCTATTTGAATCTTGAGTATCTAGACCCATGAATCGAATCTCAGTTTCCTCATCTTCACTTGTATCTGCATCTTCACTATATTAAATGGTGTTGACAATTTTATTTTTCTCATAGGACTTCTTCTTGTTTCCTATTTTACCATTTTTGAATTTTGAGACTTCTCTCTCATCACTATCATCTTGTTTAGGGTAAGTACATTTTGAAGAAAAGTGTCCAATTATTCCACAGTTAAAACATTTTGGGGGTAACTTTCCTCTATATTTCGTAGTTCCCTTCTTAATTTTTTTAATAAAAAGAGCTTCCTAATCATCTAGGTTCTCTGATTGATTTTTTGATGAGGCTTTAAATGCTTCTTCTTTTCTTGAGGATTCATTTATTCCAGTTCTCATCTCATATGCAATGAGGATTCCATGTAGTTCATCTACTGTCAATTTTTCAACATCATCTCGTTCCTCTAGGGTGGATACTTTTGAGTTATGTTTCATTGGAAACGTTCTTAGTACCTTGCTCACAGCTTCTCTCTCTTTTAATTTTCCTCCAAGACCTTTAATAGCATTGACAACCTCATCTACTCTTAGAAGGTCTTCCCCAACATTTTCCTCTTCTTTCATTTTAAGGCTCTCAAACAGCCCTTTGTATGTCTGAATCTTGGATTCTTTGACTTTAGATTCTCCTTCATAAATAATTTTTAACTTATCTTAGGCTTGTTTGGCAGTCTTGCATCGCATAGATCTTGTAAATGCATATTTTTTCAACCCACTTAGGATTGCATTTAGGGATTTAGCATTACCTTCATATTAGGCCAGTTCTATATTGTATGTAGGTGCTTGGCCATCTATTTTATATTCCTTTATAGTTTCATCCAAAACCTTCTTGTTGATCCATAGTTGTTTTAAAATAGGATCTACCTTCTAGTGGTTAAACTGTGATGAAGGAACCCGCTATGATAGCAATTGTTGGATTATCCCACAATACTGAGAGGGGGGTGGTGAATCAGTATTGTCTTTTTCTTTTAAAAATAAAAACAAAAAATGAATCAAACTGATTATGACACACATTTTATTGTGGAAACCTCAAAGAGAAAACAACCAATTCAAACTCATTAATAAGATGAGTCTACAAAATTGCTTTATCTGCTTCTACATAACAGATGCAACAACACCCTAGGTTTCTTCCTACTACCATAGAGGAGGATGCTACAACAACCTGGGTTTCTACCTTCTACCTCAGACAAGGATGCTACAACACCCTGGGTTTCTTCCTACTACCACAGACAAGGATGCTAGGACACCCTTTGCAGACTTGCATATTTTTATTAGTATGCTATGCACTTATTAGATTCTATCATTCACAATCACAGAGACAAATTATTTCCTTCAATTATTATTCTAATAAATACCTTCTGCAGATGCATCTCTTCACCATTGTTCCATTCCATTAATCATACCTCTTCATGAATCTTCCAATCGTGACCTTCCGCACTCTCCATTTATGCATCCATCCTAAGCCGTTAATTTTTATATCGGGATTTTTCTCGACCATAGATCTCAGATAGGATGAAAAATACAGATCACGAATTCGTGACATCTCTCAAAATTCCTTTTCTGAATTTCCACATTTGTCTTTCTGCGCTAATCTTTCCTCACTGTTGATCTCCCGGGGGCTCTTCCATGACAGTTGATCTGAGATATGATGCGAATAGAGGAATATGGGTTTTTGACTTTACAAAATGTCATTTTTAGATGTTCCTCTTTCTGCACTTAAACTTCCTGCTTCAACCTTTTTGCATCTTTGATCTCCTACGGGCTCTTCTGTGATCGTTGATCTTTATGAACGCAGGTTCTCAAAAACTCAAACGTTTCTTTCACAAATATCTGACTTCCTCTTTCCACAATAATCTCTCTACACTGTCGATCTTTATGGATTTCTTCTTAATCGTCGATATTTCTGATCGCGAGATGCGAAATGTGGGTTCTCAAAAAATCAAACGTTTCTTTTGCAATTCTCCGTCTTTGGCTTTCCATCTAAATCGTTGATTTATTTTGTAGGCTTCAATTGTGACCATTGATCTACGATCTAATGTGTATTTCCCTCTTCTTTGTGTGGAAATCAATAACCATCATATATTTGCTCGTGGATTAAATCCTAATTGTTGATATTCGATCAAAGTATTCTCTGGGCTATTACATTGAGCGAAATGATCCTCATTTCTTGGATATCTGTCAAATCCAATCTACAACAAAAAATAGAACAAAGTAGATAACAATTTAATATTTCGCACCCATCCGAATTAGTATCCCGCTTGCTAGTTGTCTCTGTGAAATGGATTGTGGACCATTCAATTAGTGTCCCCACCAAATAAACGGTGGACTCCAAAAAAATGGGGCATATTTCATAAATATTTTGCACAAATAAAAAAAATTTCAAAGCTTGTTGTTTCTCCCTGTTATCACTCCAGGAAACTCCTCTAGGTTGTAGCTTGACGATGCCTGGTAACTTAAATGTTTTTATGGTTTTTCTAATTGGATCAATTTAGGTGACCTATAGAACCTCACACTCCCAAGACATGCATGAAACTCAATCAAGGATAAGGCTTCTAACTACCACTATTCAGAGGTTTGATAGTATGGTGCAGAGATGGAGAACTTATCATGCTGGTAGATTCATACATAAAACAAATATATATAAATGGCCAATCATAACAAGGAAAGTAATTATAATTCAAATCATTAATATGCAGATAGGATCACAGCTATCAAAAATTAAATAACATGAATAAACCTTAACAACACATTCAAGCATAAGCATAGAACAGACAAGAAATGGAAGTTGAACATATGATAGCAAAAGAGCTTATATTAGGTCATGAGCAATATGAGAAGCTCAACAATAGTAATGGTCTACAGGTCCCCGAAGTCGAACCCTTTCAATAACATAAGTCTTAGGATTTATATCCTTTACAAAATATTCAGATCCTGAAAAATTGGATTTGATTTACTAAAAATAGACATAATAATTGTTTTTGTAGAATTAGGTTAAAAAACCCTAATTTAACTACTATACTATCTAACTGAAAAAATCGTCCTCTGTTTGAACCCTCTGATGACTGAATTGAGTACTAGGAATAAACTGCCACTGGTCCTCTACTAGATAAGTCAGTGTTTACTAAACAGTTACTATTTGTGACCCTTTCTTCTTTTATGTAATTGTAAAATTGGAGCAATACCTTCCCTGATGTTGTTCTTTAGCACCTTTCATCTTTATACTTCATCCCTGAGATAGTTATGTTTTCCCAAAACCGGTCCTTTGTGCCAAAATTTGATCATGTGATTCTTTCTACTTTTGATGATTAAGGGATCAAAATGTTGGGTCTGTTAGTTGCTGAAAGCGCTGCTTTTGGTGGCTAATGAACCGCTTCAGCATCCGCCTAAGCCATCGAAAGCCCTATTTTTTGCAAAAAAATTCAAGCAGTTCCAAAATTACGCCTTTATGTTTTGTTCCTTATCTTTTGACTTCTGTTTAGCATGCTCAATGTTTGGAAGGTTAGCAATAGCTTGTCTTGATTTTGGATTTTGAAGGCTTACTGCTGCTTCAGCTAGGGTTTCTAGTGTAGAATGAGTGCCAGTGTTTGGTCTGGTATTCTTCACCTATAGCCTTATCCTTAGAAGCCTAATCATTCTGTACAGCCTAGTGTTGTCCTTCATGTATCTTAGGTTTCTTCTTTTTAGCAAGATATAACTTCCTCTAATCTCTAGGAAAGAATTGTGCAACTTCTTATTCCTCTTGGTTAATATAGCATTATTTTTCTTTATCTCTCTTTCTAAAATTTCCATCTCATACACTTGTCTGAGAAACTGATTTATTTTCTATGTCTTGGTCTTGCTAGAGGAACCCTTTTCTACAGGTTCATCTTGCTCTGTTGGTGTAGGTGATGGGAGTTCTCCATTTCCTACTACAACCTGCACTGCTAGGTCATCACCTTCCTCCCTTTCTTCCTCTGAATATGAGTAGGGCAGGTTAAAAATGTTTCCACTATGTGATGTGATTTCCTTGCCCTTTTCACTGAAATCTAGGTTTCTTTTAACCTTCCTGGTTTTAGAAGAGGAAGGAGGCTGTTCTACTGTTGTTGGGGAGATAGCGATTCTTTTCCTCTTTCCACTCCTTGGGGTGCTAGATTTCTTCAAAAAAGACTTTCCCTTCTCTTATGGCTGTAGGCCTGTTTTAGAACCATTCAAAAACAAGAAATGTGTCGATTCCATATTTCTCCTCTTTAGCAATTCTTGGATAAGGAGTTGTATAAGGCCATGGTGAGACAATATTCCAGCAATCTTAGTTGGATGAGCCTTCACCCGGTGTGCCATTTTTGCCAGGCTCCTGTGTAAGTAGAAAGGTAAATTCAATGGGCTCTTTCCTGTGAAGTGGTTCATTAGTTTGAAATGATAAATCATGGCCCTGTTGTACCTACCTTCACAAGTTATATATAACACAATGGAATTTAGTAATTGCTTCCACCTCTCTTCTAGCTAGGTGGATGGGACACTTTTCTTCTAAAGTGCCCCTCTGTGTTCAGGCTTCAAATAAGATATGAACTCCACATCTTTTGTAATGGTGGTTTTAAACCACTTTTTCCCAGTCCTTGGGAGTTCAGTCACCTCTGCAATTAGGGATTCATCTACCATGAATTCCTCCTTACCTATGAGTGCCTTGGAGCCATCGAAAGAGAGAGCAAATGCCTCATCCACCTGCTGGTGTGAACCTTGAACTTTCTCACAATATTTGTAGTAGCCTGCATCTTTAAAGAACTAGAAGACCTCTAGATGTGCCTCCAGGTAGCTGATGTCTCCTAATTATTTCCTGAGAGTAGGCGCCCCCTTCTTCATTTGTTGAATGTGCTCTTGAGTTCCTGCAAAAATTCAATTTAAGTTATTTGGAAGAGGTTAGCAAGTTGACTTACAGAGGTGGCTTTGAGTGGTGACGATTCATGCAATCGATGGTGGAGTGTACTGAAGGATAGGAAAATGATTATGAGGGTTCTAACTACTTGAGAAGTGCTTGAGTAAGAGGAGGATGGACTTTGGTGATATATTCAAGACCACTTTGCCAACAATTATTTTTAATTCAAACTTGGCATTCAATGGAGATTTTCTGCAGATTGTTGGACAGAAGGATGGAAAACTAGGGTTTTGAATCACATCAGTCATCATAAGATAAATAATTACCTCGTCAATCATTTACTTATTCATTGATGCAGTTTCCTTGCCCTTTCGGTGGTTTATCGTGCCCTATCATGATCTCTACTGTGCTGACGAGCTTTGATTTGATGGGCAGTTAACCGTTTCCTCTTTTGGCCCTTTCAGCGGTTAAGGGAACCTAGGATTTTGTTTGCTAGCTGTAAAAAACTAAGCTTTCGGTGGCTAATGAACCACTGACATGTTTTCCCAATCCACCGAAACTTTATTTCCAAACAGTCTTATGAAACTTGCTTTCGACAGATTATAACCTTTTCGGATCTCCTCACTAACTTTCGAAAGGTAGGCCTTTCAGTGGCTAATGAACCATCAACACTTTTTCTTAAGCCATTGAAACTGACTTTTGCCCCAACTCATTTCACTTGCTTTCGGTGGTTGATCCCTCCTTCAATCATTCACTAAGATGCCGAAACCAACACTTTTCGGTGGCTAATGAGTTGTTTGAAAACCTCGTCTAAGCCACCGAAATTCCTTTTAACAAATAATAGATCAGGCCAAATTTTGATGGTTAACCCTGATCCTATGTTAAACTGTTAGCTGCCGGAACCAAACCTTTTTAGTGGCTAATGAGCTGTTGAAAAACCTGCCTAAGCCATCGAAAGCTAAAACTTTCAATTTTATCAAATATCAAAATACTAGAGATCCTCAATTTGTTAGTCACCTTAAAATATTTCATAATATAACTTGAATTCTTCATCCTACCAAAAACAAATCTTCTGAGTGAACTTATTGGAAAATAAATTTATTTTGGGAGATAACATCTAGCTCCTACTTGGGGATGGGAACCTTCTCGTGAGGTCTCAAGAATCCCTGACCAAAACTCCTTTCCTGGAAAACAACTAAAGAATTTCAAACTATCATCTACTGTTCCATTGGGCATGGAGTTTATTTTGTAAGCAAAAACAACCTACTAACTAATATTTTACAATAAAAAGGCCTCAGAGCCTCAGATAAAATAGATTTTCAGAAATTGCCCATTTACTCGGCCATCAAACACCTCCTCCCCTTCGAGATTTTGCAATTTGAAGGTGTTGTTTTACTGTATCTGAGCTATCAAAAAAGGACCAATCCACAGAAATCCAAACTTTCCATGTTTTCCCTTGTCCTGCCTGACAGTATCCCACTTGAGGACCCAATATCAAACCTCAAAGTTGTCCACCTTTTCCCTTTTGTCAAACATGATCTTAATCTTTTGTTGATGAGATTCTGAACTTCCTATTACTTGTTCCCTGACTTGCTACAACTCCACCAAATCCATTATCCTCCTCACCATATCATTTGGTTCATCTTGCTCCTCCTAGAAGAATTTTGATACTGGCAGAATTAGCTTAATGGGGAAAATGGCCTCAGTACCATAAACTAATTTGAAGGGAGAAGTCCCTATAGATATTTTGTTTGTTACCCTATCATCCCATAAAGCAAACTTTATCTTGGAATCCCAACTTTTCTTATTTGTCTCCAATATTTTTATGATGATCCTGACTAGGTTTTTGTTGGATCACTCAGCCAAGCCATTTCCTTGAGGGTAATAAGATGTGGAATGTACCAGCTGAATGCCCATTGACTCACACATGTTAACCAATACCCTGACTTTGAAAGCTGGTGCATTATCAGTTACTATCCTTACTGGGAAACCAAACGTGATAATGATATTCTCATATAAAAACTTCATGATGACCTGATGAGTTGCATTCCTGGTGGGTACTTCCTCTATCCACTTGGTGAATTAGTTTGTGGCTACTAGGATCCATTTATGCTAACCACTAGATGATGGATTTATTTCACCTATGAAGTCCAGACCCCATTGCTTGAAAGGCTCATTCACTACAATAGGTATAAGGGGCAAGGATCTGAGCTGCTGCTTTCCTATAAATATTTGGCACTGGTCACAGGCTCTCACGAAGGTACACACATCAGCAAAAAGGACAGGCCAATAGTACCCAACCCTCAAAATCTTGTGGGATGTGGTCTTCTAGTAGTGATGGACTCCACATGTTCTTGAATGAAAGTGATGCATGACTTGAACTGATTCTTCTTTATCTAGACATCTCAACAAAACACCAAAAAGATCCTTCCAATACAGCAGTTTATTAATTACACAAAATTTAACATATTTTAGTTTAAGAGCTCGTGCTTGATTTGGAGTGAGATGAAGGGAAACTTATAATTTTTGTAGGAAATGAATAATACCTGAGTACCACTCACATGAGGATAAGTGGTCAGCTACTTGTTGAATGCCATTCTAATCCTGAACTACTTCTGCTGCTACTCCAGTTTGCAAAATTGCTGAATTTACACAAGTGAAATGTATCCCCAAAAGTTCATAGTTTTCTTTAGCCATGAGTTTGGCCAGAACTTGGCCTTTCACTATCTTGGTGGGATTCACCTCTATCTCAAAATCAATAATCTTGGAAATCCATTTAGCTCTCTTTCCATCAATGTTAGGTTGAGTCAACACATCTTTTACAGCATCTGAAGGGACATAAGAAAGGAATTTTGCATGTAGAATGTAAATCCTGAAAATTTTCAATGACTTGATGAGAGCATAAGCCTGCTTCTTGATGGGATCATACTTCAGTTTATCATCCCTCAATGTCTTGCTGAAATATTCAATTGGGTGATCAAGACCCTCATAATATTTTTGTAATAGTACAGTTGCCACTGTGTCATAGGATGCAAAGGAGAAGATGTAAAAAATATTGGTATAGCTTGGACTAATTAGAGTGGGAGCTTCCATGGTAGAATTCTTGATGTCTTCAAAATATCTTCTTGCTTGGTCAGTCCATTTGATTTCTGCCTCCTTTTTCAACATAGATGTTATGTGTTTTAACAACTTAGAAAAGTTACGGATGAATCTTCTGACGAAATTTATCTTACCCAGAAAGGACTGAATATCCATTTTTGACCTATGTATGGACAACTTCTGGATTGCTTCAACCCTAACCAAATCAATCTTCACACCTTCAGATGAGACTATGTGACCTAGGAGTTTTCCCTCACTAAGTGCAAATCGGGACTTCTTAGGGTTGAGTGATATCCCAAACCTCCTACATTTTAGAAATACCCTCCTCAAGTGCTGTAAATGTCCATGATGGATGTGAGAGTAAACAGTGAGGTCATCCAAGTATATAATCACACATTTGTCTTTCAATCCTACAAAATCTAGGTCCATGGCTCTCTGAAAAGTGACCCCAACATTCATCAGTCGAAATGGAATTTTGTCATACATGAAAGTGCCCCAAGAAGTGGTAAAAGCAGTATTCTCTTGGTCATCAGGGAGCACAACAACTTTGTTGTATCTAGAGAAACCATCCAGAAATGACATGACACTAGCCCCCAAGACTCTTTGCAACAGGTGTTTCATCTTGGGCAGTGGATAGTTGTCTTTTTTGGAGCACTTGTTCAGATTTATGAAATCCACGCATAACCTAATCTCCCTATTCTTCTTCCTTACGACCACTAAGTTGGAAATCCATTTGGAATACCTGAGGGGAATTATGGTTTTGGCTTTGAGGACCTTATGGATTTCATTTTCAATTACAGGTAGTAGGAGAGAATTGATGGATATTAGCTTCTGTTTGAAAGGGATGGTGTCCTTCTCCAAGGGAATCCTATGTTGGACGATATTGGTGTCATAGGTTTTCAAGTCACTGTAATTCCAGGAAAATATATCAACAAATTATTTTATCAGGCCACAAAATTTGGACCTCTCATCAACAGTCAACTCAGTGGACAAATTTATAAGTTTTGGATGGCTTTGTCTACCTATTTTTTTCTCTTGGAAAGCAGGGTCTTGCTCCTTTTTGGCAGTCTTGAGAGGGATATCATTATGATCAAATATCTCTTCCAAGGGTACCAGACCCCGAGGTATAAAATTACTGGGTAATTGAACAATATTCTGATCAACTACTTTCTCTTTCATCTTGAGTTGTTGGGATTCTTCCATGTTTAGGTTTTCATGATCTATATGCATATCAAAGAATTCATCTACTACCTAGAGGAATTTACTAAGATCATCATCATTCTCAAACACCTTCCAAAGTTTCACATTATCTAGTAGGGAAGGTCTGTACTTGACTTGAATATCATAGCTGAGCCTAGGAGGTAAAGGGGGAACAAACAGACTTATAGATACAATAAGGGAATCAACCAAGTGATTCATAGCCCTAGGTATATATGACAGTTCAAAAAACATAAAGGAGTCCTTGAGTTTCCATACCTCATCCCCTTAAGCCTTTAGTCTGAAATTTTTTGCTTGAAAGGTGTTGTTGACCTGCTGTATAGTAAGGTCTGCATATCCAAATATTTTCATGCACATGATCCCCATTTCCTTGGAAGCTTTCACTCTTAACAACTAGGCTTCATATTCTGCTATTATTTTAGTGGTTTTTAAATCAAGCTTCTAAGACAAATGAATAGTCTCTTTGGATGGAGAGATTAGCACTACACCTGCACCTGCTGAGGATTGAGTGCTAGCCCCATTAAAATACATGTTCCAAACTGATGTGTTCACTCCTTCAGTCTACTGATAGATGGGCTTAGTAAGTTGGACTGGTATTTGCTGAGAGTCATCTATTTGTAGAATGCATGACCCAAAATCCATGTCTACTGCATAGATGGAGTGATTCAGTGAACTTTTTTCATTGCTTCTGATGTAGGCAAACTGATTCTCTCTTTAAATCCTCTTGGTCTCCCCTCCCAACATTGGGATTGTAGCATATGTAAGGTCCATCTGAAGGGTACCACCTAGCCTTTTACTCCATGATCAAGATAGTAAGAGACCAAATTTAGGAGGGATATTAGCCACTACAATGTCCATCACTATGCTTTTTGAGGGTAGCTGAGATAGGTTTACAACAAAGTCTTTGATGAGGCCCAAGCACTTGACCTTTCTAGAGTCAAAGGAAAATAGATCATGGTAGGGTTTTCTAATGCTGAGACCAAGCTCATCCATCACAGCTTTTGGAATTAGGTTATGGGAAGCTCCTGAGTCCAACAAATAATTATGAAGGATTTTATCATGGATATTCAAAGATATGTAGAAAGCTGGGCAAGAATAATTGAGCTCTTCAATCATAGGGCCTAGGGTTAAAATAGGTTTATCATCTTGCAGATTGACAAGGTCAGTATCTATATGTATCTTCGGTTGAAGGGACTTTAGTATTGAAGATTTGAATGCGTCATTTTTCATTAGCTCTATTAATGGGAAAGGGATCTTCAATTTCTGAATCTATGACTCAAGATTGAAAGAATAATGCAATTTATCAGGAAACCTTACCTCTTGTAATGGAGCTTTGATTTGAACAATATCAGAGGTTGATGGATGCACTGGCTTTTGTACCTATTTGGGAATGACAACCATCTTTTTTTTTGGAACAATAGTCTTTTTAGCTGGTGCAGCAGGCTGATTTGCAAAAACAATCTTCTTCTTAGGGGAAGCAATCAACCTGGATCTCAGATTATAATCTCCTTAATCATCTTCCTGATACACTACTTCTTCACTGATCCGCTCATCCATTAGGGCTTCCTCATATTCTGCTTGTGTCAAAAAAGAATAGTCAACTTCATCGTCCATGTAGTTGATGTTGTCTTTAGCCTCTCCTTCTTCCTGAATGAACACTCGTTCTTCTTCTAGTACAACATTCTAAAAGGGAGCTCTAATTCTCTGATCTTTGACCTGATTCCTTTCCCTTTGAAGGATCTGGACTGGGGTGTTTCCAAGTGATTTTGTTCCTTGAAACCCTAAGGGACAAAATTAGGGTTTCAAGGAACAAAATCACTTGGCCCTTTACCCCTCACAGGTATCCGCCCTCGGTCTTTTATCTTAGACATTTCAGTAGCCAAATTATCCAATAGTTTTTCCATTTTGTTAATTTTGTTCTCTGATGAAGAAGCCCCAAGAGGGTATGTGGGTTGTTTATTCCTATCTATCTTTCCTTTGACCTTCTGAGATACTACAATGTTAGATTCTACCTCTAGGGCATCATCCTGCATGAGTGATAGGGAGGTAGATCTCCTCTCTTTGAGAAGCAGGCAGAAATCAGAGTCAAATGAATTTGCATAGGTGATTCTAGATGAGGTATTAATGGGCTTGAGCTCAGCAGGGATCTTGCTGAACATATTGTTAAGCCTCTTGGTGAAGTTGGAGACAGACTCCCCATTCTCTCTTTCAAGTTGCTAAAATTGGTGATATAATATAGGTGGTCTCTCCTCTCTCCCAATGCTTTATAAAGATGTTATCTAGGGATTCAATTCCTGCTACTGATCCAGAGGGCAGTTCTTTGAACCATTTCCTAGCCTCACCATCTAGGATTTGCACAAAAACCCTAGTCCACACATCTTCTTGTTCTATATTTATGTTCTCAGCATAACTGTAGAATGCCTCTAGATGTTCTTCAGCTATGAAATATCCCTCTCCTGTAAATTTAGGCATGTATTTGAGATAGTCTCCAGTGGGTATGACAAAGAGGGGGTTAGGTAAATTCAGAGGGGCATACCTAGCTACCAAGATCCTTTCCATTTTGGTAAGAGGGGAAGCCATGTTGGAAATGGGTATGGAAAGGGTGGAAGAAGGTACTACTAGTGTAGGTGGTAGCTGAAAGAGTGCTGGTGGTAAAATTATCCCAGTGGAGTCACCAGGGATTGGATCTTCACAAGCAACAGTGCTTAAAGATACCCAAACCCTAAAATTTTCTGATGTACTTATAAATTCCTGAGAATTAAATGTTTCAACAGAAGAAATAATAGCAGGAATATTTCTTGAAATACATGATGTAGATTCCTTTGCAACACTACTGGTCTGCCTTAGTGAATCCCTAGCTCTTCTCATAATCTCTTCTGGATCTGAAACAGGTGTTGCTGGTGGCTCTTGAGGGTTTTCTCTGGTACTTGGTCTTCTTATAGCCACCTTATTTCAATGGAGTCTCTAGATAGATTATTATAACCAGAATAGTGTCCAAACTTTGTCTATCATCAAAGCAGGATCTATGTCGTCTCCCAGGGAAGTTGAGCTTCAGTCTCCTCTCCCCGGCAACGACGCCAATTTGTTATCACTACAGGAAACTCCTCTAGGTTGTAGCTCAAGGATGCATGGTAACTTAATTTTTTTTATGTTTTTTTCTAATTGGATCAAGTCAAGTGACCTACATGACCTCATACTCTCAAGACATGCATGAAACTCAATCAAGGATAAGGCTTCTAACTACCACTATTCATAGGTTTGATAGTATGGTGCAGAGATGGAGAACTTATCATGTTGGCAGATTCATACATAAAACAGATAGATATAAATGACCAATCATAACGAGGAAATTTCTTATAATTCAAATCATCAATATGCAGATAGGATGACAACTATCAGACATTAAATAACATGAATAAACATGAACAAAACATTCAAGCATAAGCACAGAACGAACAAGAAAAGGAAGCTGAACATATGATAGCAAAAGAGCTTATATTAGGTCATGAGCAATATGAGAAGCTTGACAATAGTAATGTTCTACAGGTCCCTGAAGTTGAACCCTTTCAATAACATAATTCTTAGGCTTTATATCCTTTACAAAATATTCAGATCCTGAAAAATTGGATTTGATTTACTAAAAATAGACATAATAATTGTTTTTGCAGAATTAGGTTAAAAAATCCTAATTTAACTACTAGACTATCTAACTGAAAAACTCATCCACTGTTTGAACCCTCTGATGACTAAAGTGAGTACTAGGAATAAACTGCCACTGGTCCTCTGCTAGATAAGTCACTGTTTATTAGACAGTTAGTGTTTGTGACCCTTTCTTCTTTTATGTAACTGCAAAATGAGCATACCTTCGCTGATGTTGTTCTTTAGTGCCTTTCATCTTTATACTTCATCCCTGAGATAGTTATGTTCACCCAAAACCGGTCCTTTGTGCCAAAACTTTATCCTATGCTTCTTTATGCTTTCGGTCATTAATGGATCAAAATGTCCAGTCTATTAGCTGCCAAAAGTTCTACTTTCGGTGGCTAATGAACTGCTTCAACGTCTGCCTAAGCCACCGAAAGCCCTGTTTTTTGAAAAAAAAATCAAGCAGTTCCAAAATTACACCTTTAAGTTTTGTTCCTTATATTCCTTCTTTTATCCAGCATGCTCAATGTTTGGAAGGTTAGTAGCAACCTGGCTTGATTCTAGATTTTGAAGGCTTACTATTGCTTCAGCTAGGGATTCCATTGTAGAATGAGTGCTAGGGTTTGGTCTGGTATTCTTCTCCTGTATCCTCAGAAGCCCAATCATTCTATACAGCCTAGTGTTGTCCTTCAGGTATCTTAGGTTTCTTCGTTTTAGCAAGATATACCTTCCTCTTATCTCTAGGAAGGAATTTTGCAACTGCTTATTCCTCTTGGTCAATATAGAATTGTTTTTCTTTATCTCTCTTTCTAAAATTTCCATCTCATACACTTGTCTCAACAACTAATTTATTTTATGTGTCCTGGGCTTGCTAGAGGAAGCCTTTTCTACTGGTTCATCTTGCTCTTTTGGTGTAGGTGATGGGAGTTCTTCATTTCCAGCTACAACCTGCATTGCTAGGTCAACACCTTCCTCCCTTTCTTCCTCTGAATCTGAGTAGGGTAGGTTCAAAATGTTTCCACTATGTGCTATGATTTCCTTTCCCTTTTTACTAAAATCTAGGTTTCTTTTAACCTGCTTGGTTTTAGAAGAGGAAGGAGGTTGTTTTGCTGTTGTTGGGGAGATAGCCCTTATTTTCCTCTTTCCACTCCTTGGGGGGATAGATTTCTTTAAAGGAGACTTTCCATTCTCTTCTAGCTGCAGTGCTGTTTCAAAACCATTCCAAAACAAGAAATGTGTCCATGCCATATTTCTCCTCTTCAGTATTTCTTGGATAAGGAGTTGTATAAGGCCATGGTGAAACAATCTTCCAGTAATCATAGTTTCCTGAGCCTTTACTTGGTGTGTCACTTTTTCCAGGCTACTGTGTAAGTAGAAATGTAAATTCAGTGGGCTCTTTCCTATAAAATAGTTCATTAGTTTGAAATGATAAATCATGGCCCTGTTGTATCTACCTTCACAAGTTATATATACCATAATGGCCTTCAATAATTGCTGCCACCTCTCTTCTAGCCAGGTGGATGGGACACTTTTCTTCCACACCGCCCCTCTGTGTTCAGGCTTCAAATAAGATCTGAACTCCACATCTTTTGTAATGGTGGTTTTAAACCAATTTTACCCAGTCCTTGGGATTTTAGTCACCTTTTCTATTAAGGATTCATCTACCATGAATTCCTCCTTACCTATGAGTGCCTTGGAGCCATCGAAAGAGAGAGAAAACACCTCAGCCACCTGCTGGTGTGAACCTTGAACATTATCACAATATTTGTAGTAGCCTGCATGTTTGAAGAACTGGAAGACCTCTAGATGTCCCTCCAAGTAGCCGATGTCTCCTAATTCTTTCCTGAGAGCAGGCACTCCCTTCTTCATTTGCTGAATGTGCTCTTGAGTGCCTGCAAAAATTTAATTTAATTTCTATTTAATAGGTTAGCAGGTTGACTTACAGAGGTGGCTTCGAGTGGTGAGGATTCATGCAATCGAAGGTGGAGTGTGCTGAAGGATAGGGCACTGATTATGAGGGTTCTGACTGCTTGAGAATTGCTTGAGTAAGAGGACAATGGAATTTGGTGGTATCTTTGAGACCACTTTCCCAACAATCATTTTTAATTTAAACTTGATATTCAGTGGATATTTTTTGTATATTGTTGGATAGATGGAGGGAAAACTAGGGTTTTGAATCACATCGATCATCATCAAATAAATAACAACCTCCTCAATCATTTAATTAATCCTTTATGCAGTTTCCCTATCCTTTCAGTGGTTTATTGTGCCCTATCATGATCTCTACTATGTTGACGAGCTTTGATTTAATGGGCAGTTAACCATTTCCTCTTTTGGCCCTTTTGGCGGTTAAGGGAACCTAAGATTTTGTTTGCTAGCTGCCAAAAACTGAGCCTCCAGTGGCTAATGAACTGCTGACATGTTCTCCCAAGCCACCAAAACTTTATTTCCAAATGGTCTTGTGAAACTTGATTTTGACGGATTATAACATTTCCAGATCTCCTTGTTAACTGCCAAAAGACAGGCCTTTCGGTGGCTAATGACCCATCAACATTTTCTTCGAAGCCACTGAAACTAAATTTTTCCCCAATGCATTTCACTTCCATTCGGTGGTTAATTCCCTCCTTTAATTGTTTGCTAAGCTTCTGAAACCAACGCTTTTCAATGGCTAATGAGCTGTTTGAAAGCCTTTCCTAAGCCATCGAAAGCTCTTTTAACAAATAATCGATCGGGCCAGCTTTTGGTGGTTAAACCTAATCCTGCGTTAAACTGTTAGCTGTCGAAACCAAACCTTTTCGGTGGCTAATGAGCTATTGAAAAACCCACCTAAGCCACCGAAATCTAAAACTTTCAATTTTATCAAATATCAAAATACCAGAGATCCTCAATTTGTTAGTCACCTTAAAATCTTTCATAATATGACTTGAATTCTTCATCCTATCAAAAATAAATCTTCTAAGTGAACTTATTGGAAAATAAATTTATTTTAGGAGATAACACTCCCAGTGAAATCATTGTGGACCATTGATCTATTTTGATGATCGATCACGGTCGTCGATCTCGATTCGATTTACAATGGTCACTTCTAATTTCACAACTTGACCCATCCTTTAAATTCCACTATTTTCTATTAGCGAAATGTTCTTCATCCGTTGATCTTATTCCACCTTTAATATCCACCGCATGATATTCTAATTGCGAAATCCCTTTTTAACTATTGATCTGTCCAAGATGTAGATCTTTAACTCTGTAATTGAATTAATTAGTGGAACAATCAATTCCTTTCTGCAACTCTCTACGCATAGACAATTTCGATCTCCTATCCTTATATCAGATTTTGAAATATACCCATACACATAGAGAGATTCAAATACTTGCAAAGTAAACTCTATTCTTCATAAGAAGAGGTACAATTTTCCCACATACAATTTTTGCACTCTCCACTCAAAATTCTCTCTTCGGTATCTGCACTCACACACTCAACATTCTCCTGCTACCATATCTACTGGTTATTTCTTTGTCATTCATGAATATATTTGACACCAATGACAACAAAATTCCCAGCATTCTCCCACTTGTTGTTTTCTTCGCATAACAATGAGTCATGTACTCTAAGGGTCATAGGTTCAAGGCGCATCAATGCCCATATATTCTCTACACCAAGATAAATTATTTGTACTAATAGACTTTTTTCATGAGTCTGCATAATTCTTCAAGGTATCAACTGTTTCCCGTAGTACCTTCTTATCTTCAACAATATACCTCAAAAAGTGATATTGCACATCAATATACTTTGTATTAACATGATAAGCACAGTTCTTTTCTAGGAATATTGCAATATGGCTATCACCATCTAACCTTACATCTTTCTATACAAACCTAACACTTAAACACAATATCTACAACCATAAAGCTTCGTTTCTTGCATTAGTGGTTATCATGTATTTAACTTGTATAGTTGAGAGTGTAACTGCAACTTGTCTCTTGCTCATCCAACTGATATATCCTCCAAATAGGTTAAGAAAATTGTTGGATTTTCTTCAACTATCCCAAGTTCAACATCCAATCTCACCAACAAAAACCAAAGGTATTATCCCGACAGGGTTTAACCCCATTAGCAACACTTTCGACACAAGTGAAGTTTTAGCGCAGATATTTATAGGAGCTCTATGAATGAGTTTTTTGTAGTGGTAAAGGGGATATTATCATGCTAAGCATCGGCCTAAAGATCATCATACATAATTATAAACAGAGTGTTACAAACCATGTACAAACTCATGACACATCCATAAGAAATATTAAACCTAAATATTTAATGAGAAGCTAGCACGTTATCATAAGCCGCAACAATAATGAAAATAGAACATTCACACATGTAATCTCCCTAAAATTTGTAAATAATTTTTTTTGTTAGGTGAATAAAACTACTAAGATCAGAGGGACATCTATACTTATCTTCAACATTGTAAAAACTTAATAGGAACGATACTTATGTTCATATTTTGGTTTTCTCTCGTAGGTTAATACATGGTATTCTAATTGCGATGATGTTTATTGTCGTTTATTTGTATACCAATGTTCTTGTATATTTATGTATTTTATTTAGTTTAATGATGTTTCTGATACTACTTTTTTATAATGGATGATTATTACGCAACCTAGCCTTATTTACTAAAATTACCTGGCTAACTTACCTTTGCTTTTAAAGGGGAGTAGTGGTTGGATTTACCTAACGAATCGATCGAAAAGGTATGAGGACTCCTATGGATTGGGCTTACTTATTTCTTATGAACTAATGCATGATGTATCTGTGGTTTTGTAGGTTCTATGTAGCTGAGCCTATACTATGTGTATGTACTAAAGGAGAAACAAGACCTAAAAAACACAAGGTTATAAACCTAACAACTAATGGTTTCAATCACTTGGTGTAAAAGACTAACCAAACTAAACAAAAGGTAAAAATACTATAGGGAAATGGTAAAAATATAAAACTTAGTGGGAGTTTAGTTGATGCATTTAATGTGGCCATGTGATGGCATCATGGCTCCCTCCACACTCGCGCAGGATTAAAACTATCTCTAGGGTTTTTGAAGACGCTCCTTAGAATGTTTAGTCAGGTGAGGGAGTGAGATCCTTTGTTTAGGTTTCGCTGGAAGAGGAATTTTCAAAGAAACTACATGGTTTTTGATGCTGCTAAGGTAAGTGCGATTCCTATAGAATACCTTTCTTATGTGTTTAACATTTGTCCTTTGTAGCATGTTGTGACATCTGCAAGGTTTTCATGGAAGGTTCTGCATTTTTTAGCATGTTGTGACTATGGGAATGTAAATGTTGTTCAACCAAAACATGGTAAGACCATGCACAAGGTTCCTAGCCTCTGGTTGGTTGTTTCAAGGTTTTGAGATTTATGGAAGCTCTGTTTGTAGTTTTTTAATGGCTTCCCTATTAGGTTTTATAGGATTTTAATGAAATTATAAGCATGTTCAGGTGTGGTGAAAATATATAATGTAAGCTTCAGCCGTGGGTGAATTTGATACTTAATTGAAAACCCTATGTTTGCATTTTTCATGGTTAAATCGTTGTTACATTTTCCTCTGCTCTATGTGGATTTAAGAAATGAAATCATGGTCTGGTTAATCCTCGGGAAATCTTTTAATTGTCAGAATATATATCGTTATGGATGCTATGTATTTGTTTAATGTTGATAGCTGGTGAATTATTTTATAACTACACTTAATATGTAAGTTATATGAAGTATTTAAAGGTGGTTCTATTGAAATAGTAGAAGTTTTGCTGTTTAGAAAGAATAATTCCAATTTCCTGTTTAGGAAATCCTTTGATGATGATGACAAGTTCGGTTCTGATGGAGGTGTTTCAGCATTAGTTGTGCCATTTCTAACATTGCACTATGGAAAATTTGTTTTAATGGTTGTTCTAGTTGGGTGGAAGATGTTTGTAAATCATGGGTTTGACATCTCTGCATTTTCTATTCGAGTGTTGAAATGTAATATGTATATTTTTATAGCTAGCATTGTCGGGTGAATTTTTTTGGGTATATGCTTACTCTGAATTTAAAGTTGGTTGCTCTATGGATTTTAAATGTAGTTATATTACTTAAATTTATTTGGGAGTTTCTGAGAGCACTATAATCAGAATTAAAATTGAAATAAAAGATGGAATAGAGAAAACGTCTCACTTGCAGTTGTGTAGCTCTTAACAGATTTATCACCCTGCACACCTCAACAAACAAAATTAATAACACACACTCTATTTATGACCTTGAGGAATGATAACCGGATGATGTTAGATATGCAGCGTTCCTCCTAACCTTGACCCGAAACCATTCCTGGTTCTTATTCAGATCCCCCTGAGTGGATCCAACATGCAAGAGAATCTATAAGTCCTAAGGATGAGGCTGCTAGTAATTGGAAGTCAGCCTCTGTATTCTCTAAGTTCTAGTTTTGGAAATGCTCTCCAATCCCATCTAGGAATAATGATCAGATCCCATTATCCTTCTCTTGGATTTTCTCTTATAGATATTCTTTTGGAAAAGGGGTAGTTGGTTAACTTCAGTTAAATCCAGATTTTTCTATTTTAAAAAAAATAATGTTTAGTTTGATTTTTAGGTAATATATATTAATTGTTGATTAACTAGGGACTTTTACTAGTTCCTACTTGAGTTTTGGAATAGAATTTTCATTTAAATTTTTAATATAATATACACATATACTTTTACTTATTACTTTTGTTATCTTTATTTATTTTCATATATATATTTACTAAAAATAACTTTATATATATATATATCATATACATATTATATAGAATTTACTTATTCAAGTTAATCATATATTATTAACCATGCATTAATAACATAATTTGTTTATTTGATGCTTTCTTAGTTTATGTCAATTATTTTAACAAAGCCTCACATAGGGTTTTGTCGGTCAACCAGGATAGGTAGCTCTAGATTTCCTTGGATGGTGGATTACCTCGTATTCATTGCAGTATCTTTCATTCCTTGATGAGAAATAGATTGAAATTTCAAATAATCAACATAAAATAAGTATGATGAAGGTTGTTTCTATTCAGAGTATTTCTAACTCAACACCCTTAATTATAATAACGCCTAGTGCTATTCAAACCTTATTCTCAACACTAACAAATGGGTGTTACACTAGTGTAATTCCAGATCCTTTCACTCAACACTAATACTAGGATGCACTTGTACAATACACCTAGGGATAAAATGGCCAAAGATCTGATGCTCCAGAGCTTATGCTCATTATCATGTTCGAGTGCTCAAGGACTTATTCCCAACACTTCATTCTGTACTTGTTGGGGTTACCTACAAGCTCCAAACATTAGGATCAACACATAGTCTCATAACCATGTGCTCTAAGGATTATTCCCAACACATCATAGAAATGAATCATGCATATCAGTATTCTACACAATACATCACAAAAAGATCATTTCAATATCTTAGGGCTTATGCCCAATCACATAATAAATAAATCAATTACCTTGGGTCCTATGCCAAGTACAACAACAATATTCCTTGTCCATCTAGGAATATGCCCAATATATAATCTTAGAACAAAAACCATAAAACATGTGCATTGGGGATTAATCCCAATATATCTATATAACCAACATAAATCATGTGCAGTGGGAAATACACCCAATATATAGACATAAACATAACATCAAATTAAATCATGTGCAGTGGGGCTCATTCCCAATATAGTCAAGGTCAAAATTCGAGATATTACATCCCTCCCCGCTTAGAACAATACCTTCTTGGTGTTCTTGGGACTAGAAATGAAATCATGAAATAAGGTGCGGTAAGCCTTTTCCATAATGGATTCATTTTCCCATGTGGCCTCATCGATACCAAAGTGATTCTATTTCACTTTCAGCTGAAAAATAGTTCACTTCCTGAGATGTACTTCCCTTTTGTCTAAAATTTGAAGGGGCTCTAGTATAAACTCCCCTTCTGGTTCCACCTGTAGCAAGGACCAATAAATAAAATATTTAGTATGATATAAATATTTCTTCAATAAAGATGCATGAAAAACATTATGAACCTTTATGTGAGAAGGTAAAACTAATTTATATGCCACTAGCCCTTTCTTGGCCAGTATCCCAAAGGGTCCACAAAATATTGGTGACAACTTTCCGCATCACCCCAGGATCAGTGAGGTTCTTTTTTATTTTACTTTTAAATAAACATGTTTGTTGACTTGGAAATATTTATCCTTTCTCTTTTTATTTGCATAACTCTTCAGACGGTCATGTGCTTCCTTTAGATTCTGTTCTACTTTAGTGACTAGCTGTTCTAGGTCTTTTAGCAAATCTAGCCCTACCATGAGCCTATCCACCGGCCTATCCCAAGTCACCAGTGTTCTATAATTTCTTCCATATAGTACCTTGAAGGGACTCATTTTGGTTGAGTTCTGGTACCTATTGTTGTATGCAAAATCTGGGAGATGTAACTAATCCTCCCACTTCGTGGGATTGTTAATTACATATATTCTAAGCATGGTCTTCAAAATTTGATTCACTAGGTATGTCTATCTTTTTGTTTGTGAGTGGTAGGTGGTACTAAAATTTAATTGTGTCTCTGATCCAGAGAATAAATATCTCTAGAATTTACTGGTAAACTTTGTATCTCCATCCAATATTATTGCCTTGAGTATCCCATGTAATCGAAATATTTCTTTTAGGAATATGTCAGCAATGTGAACTGCTTTTTATGTTGACTTTACTGGAATAAAGTGTGCCGCTTTGGACAACTTATATACCACTATAAAAATGGAATGATTCTGTTTCTTTCTCTTTTGTAAACCCATAATTAAATCCATATTGATAATCTCCCATTTCCATTCTAGAATGATTAACGACTATAGCAACCCTGAAGGATGTTGGTGCTCTACTTTGACAAGTTGAAACTCTTGGAATTTTGCGAGGAATAGTATTATGTAGGACTTTAAGTTAGGACATAAAAAGTGTTTCTTTACTGTTGATACCATCTTTTGATATCCTGGGTGCCGCGAGTAGGGATTGTGATGAAACTCCATTAGAATGTTGGACCTGATGTCTCCTCCATCCGGGACATACAGTCTCTCTTTGGACCATAATTGTCCTCTCTCATCTACCTTATATTCCTTCTGTTGTTTGAATAGCCTATCTTCCTAAATATTTTTAAGGACCTCAACATAGAAATGGTCAAACCTGCTGATCGTTCTATTCCTATCATGTAATTCAGATTCGGTTTGGCTCAAAGTAACCTCATACAACATATGAATTCGTTGACTTAAAGCATCGACGATGTTGTTTTCCTTTCATTTTATGTTCTTTAATTTGAAGTGGTACTCACTAAGGAATGCAAACAATCTGGCCTGCCTAGCATTTAAATATAGCAATTCTAACAAATAATTTAGACTCGTGTTGTATGTCTTTAGAAGAAACTTCTTCCCCATGAGGTAGTTCCTCCACATCTTCAAGGCATGGATAATGGATGCTAGCTCAATATTGTGTGTGGGATAGTTGTGTTCATGTTCTTTTAATTTATGTTATTCATAATAGATCACATAGATATTTTTCATGAGGAATCCACCAAGTCCTTCCTTGCTCGGATATGTGAAAACAATGAAATCCCTATCAGGATCCACAATTCGTAGTATAGGTGTAGTAGTCAAGAGTTATTTTATCTTTTGGAAGCTTTCTTCACACTTGGTTTTCGACATGAATTTGTATGCCTTCTTTTGTAAGGAATTCATGGGACAAGCAATCCTTGAAAAGTTCTCAATAAACTTTCGATAGTAACCCGCTAGTCCCAAAAATGGCCTAATGTATGTGACACAAGTAGGGGTAGGTCATTTTTCGATGGATCTAATATTTTCTGGGTCGACGATTATCCATTTCTCAGAAATGATGTGACCTAGGTATTGCATCTGTAGTTAGTAAAAATCACACTTGCTAAAATTAGCTTTAAGTTGTTGTTCCTGTAACACTCGTAATACTATTCAGAGATGTTCCCCATGTTCTTCCTTACTCTTTGAGTAAATTAGTATATCATCTATAAATACTAATACAAGCTTATCTAGTTATTCACTAAATGTTGGAATATATTAAACCCACTCACAACTTAGGATAAAATAATTAATCATTATTTGATTAATTATTCAACCACTAGCTTAATTAGTTGGCATCCACTTGCACCTTAAAGTCAATACATGCCATCTATATCCTAGGAATGATTTATTTCTAATTCTGGGTTGATCTTGACCACCTTTTGACCATCTAGAATTAGTATACAGGACTTTACAGTAGATTCTGCTTTATTCTACTTTTTCTGCTTTTCCCGCTTTTCTATAGATAAGATAAAAGGTAGTCAACTAGGAAACTGGGAGATTTTGTTTTCAACCCATCCTCCATTAGTTTTTATCCATTTTCTAGGATTATCATGTTTTTTCCATCTCCTTGATATCTCACTCATGATTTTTCCAACTTTTGAGGTCCTTGATATATTTGGGAAGTGCTTTAGCCACCTATGGGGGTTTGCTATATTTTGGTAAGTCAGCCTTTTTGAGCTTTATGAGTTGTTTCCATACAATTCGATTTTCTTATGAGGGATGTACTATTTATGTACACTATTATTCATCCCTATTCAAAGGAAGGATACACACCAATATTCATCTCTTCATTCATCTGATTTAGTCTCTTTTCTTTTCTCTATTTTTCCTATGTATGCTTGTGAGAATTCTTAGTAGCAAGATCTATTTCCCGTGCTTCTTATTAGCATAATTTATCATAGAATTGATCTATTATTTCTACATGGTATCAGAGCTACATGGAGCACAAAATTTCCATATTTTATAGAGCAACAAGGTTGATCAAGTTCTACAGAGTTGAGGAGCGCATCCAGTATCCTATCCCTCTCTGAAGAAGAGCTTGTCTAGCTTACAAGATTTTCTCCTAGTCTGTTTTGCAGATTGCAAAGAGTATCTCTTAGAGAATATAAAAAAATTCAATATGAATTCAAAAGTTTCTCTACTCTCTCCTTTCAACTATGCTGATTGGAAGCCAAAGATGAGTGTATACTTGAAGAGGCAATGTCTCTTTGATGTCTCCATTGGTGCATTGAGCGAACCTGAGTCTTATGAAAAGAAGATTGATTGGATAAATAATTGTGATAGATCTTATGGAATTATGTGTTTGGGAATGTCTCCAAATATATATCATCTCATATATTCTATTGAGTATCCATTTGAGCTTTGTAAAATTTTGGACAAAGCTTTTGGTTTGCATGAAATAGAAGATGAAGCATGGAGCGAACCTAGCATCTCCTCTTGTTATCTCTCTCAAGATTTTTGGCCTCTAAATTCTCTATTGAATTTGACCATGATGAATAATTTTCTCATACATTTCATGTTTCTGCTGCCCTCTTTCATTCTAATGCTTCGTCCTTCAATGAAGAAGCAAATATTGCAGAGCCATTTTTTTCTGTGTCTCTTGAAGGTGATTTTTATTCTTGTGATACTTATGATGAAAAATAAGTAACATATGGATCTTATGATGATATGGATTATGATCCTATAACCCATTTATTGTTATCTATATCTCATATATTATATTCTGAGATCTATGTGCCAGATTCTTCACACCTTGTGCATACCTCTCTCATTGATGGTGCGCAACCCAGTGACTTCCAGGATGTTTGCTTAGCCACGTCAAGCCTTATTTGTGTCATACCACTCACCTTAATTGATATCATGTGATTCAGCATATCCTCATTTTTTTCTTGGCATCAATACTCAGAACCTTGTTGAATATTGTGAACATCCCATTATTTCCTCCTTTCATACGGAGGATTCATTACTAGTGTATTCCCATGAGTCTACTGATATGCTTATATGTGATTCTTTGGATTCTGATTTAGAAGCACATTTTAAGGCTGATATTCATGTCATGACACATATAATTCCACATTCCATACCATGTACCATACCTCTAAATAGTCCAAATACTATACAAATCCCAATCTCACTAGTTGATTCCTCATTGGTCTCTTATGCAGTGATATTTATCTTACATGGTTTGAGGTCTTTCCTATCTTTCAGTGGCTGGTTATCCATGTCCTTAGTAATATTTGGACTGATATTAAACATTTTTGGATGTTTTCTAAAGGCTTATGGTTCAGGTATTATGCCCATCCATCATTCATATTTTTACACCTATCAGTTTTCCCCAATTGCTCACAATTTTCCTAGTCTAGCCCTATATCCTTATGGAGCCACTGAAGCCTTTTTCTTTGCTGTTCCATATGCTAATAATTCTGATATATTAGAGTTTTATCAGCCTAATATAATATCTATACATGTGCTACAACATATTGGAATATTGACATGTGATTCACATCACAATTATGCAATTATTCAGGGAATTGGGTCTGACATAAATTGTCTTAATTTTTGTACTCTTTTGAAAGGAGTATGCATAGATCTCTTTTCAATTTCAGATTATGTTTGCAGATCAGAGTTTGAAATCAGTAAGAAACATTTATATAATGCTACTACTTCATCAGTTGATGAGATACAAGGCGTCTCTCCTCTTCCTTCTTGCAGGTTCTACACTCCAGGGCATGATCATGGAGTTCATTATTTCTCTAGCACGTCCTTCATCCAGAAGAAGTTCAGTTAGCTCATTAAATTGAATATGAAGATATGTTGAAGACATATTTCAAATATTGTTCCTTGTCCTATCTTGAGGGAGGATTTTCCCATGTGTTTTTGACTCTTTCCTCACTTTTCTGGACATAATAATTGTTAAAGGGTGACCATAGCCTTGTTGCTGGGCCCTATATGCATCTATATTTTTTTTAATACCATCATAAATTCAGACTTATAGGAGGGTGTTGGAATATATTAAACCCACTCACAACTTAGGATAAAATAATTAATCATTATTTGATTAATTATTCACTCACTAGCTTAATTAGTTGGCATCCGCTTGCACCTTAAAGTCAATACATGCCATCTATATCCTAGGAATGATTTATTTCTAATTCTCAGTTGATCTTGACCACCTTTTTTCTATCCAAAATTAGTATACAGGACTTTATAGCAGATTCTGCTTTTTCTGCTTTTCTTGTTTTTTTATGGATACGATAAAAGCTAGTCAACTAGGAAACTGGGAGCTTTTGTTTCCAACCCATCCTCCATTAATTTTTATCCATTTTCTAGGATTAGCGTGTTTTTTCCATCTCCTTTACAAATCACTCATGCTTTTTCCAACTTGTGAGGTCCTTGATACATTTGGGAAGTGCTTTAGCCACCTATGGGGGTTTGCTATATTTTGGTAAGTCATCCTTTTTGAGCTTTATGATTTGTTTCCATACAATTTGATTTTCCTATGAGGGATGTACTATTTATGTAAACTATTATTCATTATTATTCAATGAAAGGATTCACACCAATATTCATCTCTTCATTCATGTGATTTAGTCTCTTTTCTTCTCTCTATTTTTCCTATGTATGGTTGTGAGAATTCTTAGTAGCAAGATCTATTTTTTGTGCTTATTTTTAGCATCATTTCTCATAGCATTGATATATTATTTCTACACTAAAAATACTCTTTATCATGCACATACAATTTGTTGGTGCATTATTTATCCCGAAAGGAATTACCACAAACTCATAATGGTCATTTCGAGTTTGAAAGGAAGTTTTGTGGATATATTCATCACAGATCCTTACTTGGAGGTATCTAGATCACAAGTCAATATTCAAAAAAATATTTTCTCCTCTGACTTGATTGAACAAGTCATCGATCCTAGGGAATGGGTATCAGTTCTTGATGGTCATCTTGTCGAGCTGTCGGTAATCGATGCACATTCGCATCGTACCGTCCTTCTTCTTTATGAATAGTATAGGTTCTTGCCAAGAAGACACACTACGTTAGATATAACCTTTCTCTATCAATTTCTATATTTGTAACTTGATATCCACCAACTCTGGTGCGCTCATGTGGTATGGGGATTTTAAAGCTGGTACTGATCCTGGTGTTAATTCCATGGAAATACTCTAGTCCCGGTATTTCCTCAGGAAATACATATATGATGTCTATGAGAACCAGAAACTATTCAATTTGTTGTTCTCTCTCAACTTCTACATCCTGGATGTTAACGACAAAATTTTTGCAAACCTTCCTTATGCATTTCTTTGCTTGTAAGGAAAAAAATCTATCTAACATAAACCTTCTTAGGTATGCCTTGAATATTTCTTTGATTTCCCATCTTATCCCTGTGTAAGATTGACTTGTTTAAATAGTCAAGAATGACACGGTGTTGTTCCAACCAGTCCATGCTTATAAGTACGTCATATGATCCTAAGGGTAATATATTTAGGTTTACCTTAGTTGGAAACCCGTTCAAGTCTATCTCAAATTCTTTTACTAGTTCCAAAACCTTTATTTTTGTACCAATGGCTAGTTGTGCTAGCCAATGTTTCTCATGTTTCTCTTTGTTTAGTTTACATGTATCGAAAATCTTGGTGGAAACATAGCTTCGGCAAGCACCGAGATCAATTAAAACTTAAATAGAAGCATTCAAAACCTTACCTTCTATTTCGACCATAGTGGCTTGATGGTATGCTTATTTGTTTTCAAGTGCTGCATAGATCCTAGGTGTGCTAGACATGCCTTCTACTATTGGTTATTCTTGTAAATTGTGTAGGACTCCATTAGTCTTGTTTGGGAAACATTTGGCATAGTGGGGCCTTTGTCATTTCCAGTAGCTAACCTATAGCGGGCTAGTATTTGCTCCTCCATTTTGTGTTGGTCTGTTGGCATTTGGTGTAAGCACATTTGGCCATGTACCAGGGCTGTTGAAATTTCTGTAAGGTGGGAAACTATTTTTTTGCTTTTTGTAGGGCGCTGGCCTAAAACCATGTTTTCAGTTGTTTGAGAAAGAATTAAATCTGTATCGATTTCTGTTCACATTTTCATGTCTGAGTTGTCCTTGTTCATAAAGCATTCTAGCCATGTGCAAGGTGGTGTCTAGTGCTTTGGGCATGTCAAACTCAATTCTCTCTTGAAAATTTGGATGGATATATCCCAAAATCGGTTGTATCTTGCCCTTTTCATCTTTTATGTAAGGCACATAATGCAACAGATCTAAAAATCTATTGATAAAGGAATCCATAGTTAGGGATCTTGTTATATAAATAAAAATACAACACACACACACACACACACACACATATAATATCATCAATATTAATACTAATTATTAATAAATCAAAATATATGCCTCTTAGTAAAGGCACGACGAGATTATATAAGACCCATCATTGTAAATGTAATATCATCACTTATCTATTATTCATATATTTATATATTTATGGAGTTTCTATCCTATTTATGTTGGATTTTTGTTGTTGCATTTAATGTGGCCATGTGATGGAATCATGGCTCCCTCCATGCTGGCGTAGGATTAAAACCATCTCTATGGTTTTGAAAACCCTCCTTAGCATATTTGATGAGGCGAGGGAGCGATCTCCCTGGTTGAGGTTTCACTAGAAGAGGCATGGTAAAAGGAACTACATGGTTTTCAATGTTGCTAAGGTAAGTGCTCTTCCTATAGAATACCTTTCTTATTTCTTTAACATTTTTCCTTTGTAGCATGCTTTGATATCTACATGGTTTTCATGGCAGGTTCTACGTTTGGAGCAGCTTACGAGTGTAGGAAAGGAAAGTCCATTCAACCACAACATGGTAATCCCATGCGCAAGGGTCCTACCCTCTGGTTGGTTGTTTCTAGGTTTTAAGGTTTGGGGAAGCTATGTTTGTAGTTTTTTCATGGCTTCCACATTAGGGTTTGTAAGAGTTTAACGGAATTATAAGCCTACCCAATCATGTTGAAAATCTGTAATGTAATCTTTAACTATGGGTGAATTTACTAATTAATTAGAAAACCTATTTATGTATTTTTCATGGTTGAATCGATGTTCTATTGTCTTGTATTCTGTGTGGATTTAAGAAATGAAATCATGGTTTCATCAATTCTTGGGCAATATTTTAATTATGAGAATGTATCTCATTATAGATGCTTTGTATTTGTTTAATGTTGATAGCTGGTGAATTATTTTATACCTACGGTTACTCTATAAGTTATATGAAGTATTTAAAGGTGGTTCCGTTGAAATTGTAGAAGATTTATTGTTTAGAAAGAATAATTCCAATTTCTTCTTTAGCCAAGAGTTTGATGATGATGACAAGTTCGGTTGTAATGGAGTTGTTTCAGTGTTATCTGTTCCATTTCTAACAATGATAAGATGGAAAAATTGTTTTAATGGTTGTTTTAGTTGGGTGGAAGATGTTTGTAAATCATGGGCTTGACATCTCTGTGTTTTCTATTTTAGTGTTGAAATGTAATATGTATATTTCTATAGCTAGCACTTCTGGGTGAATTTTTTTGGGTCTATGCTTACTCTCCATTTAAAATTTGTTGCTTTATGTATTTTAAATGTAGTTATATTACTTAATTTATTTGGAAAATTGTTATCAAGAGAACTACAATCAAAATCAAGATAGAAATAAAAGTTGGAATAGATAAAACCTCTTACTTGCAGTTGTGTAGCTTGTAAGGGATCTATCACCATACACACTGTTATCCCTAAAGTTGAACCTAGACTACAGGGGTTCAAGCTTAAGGAAATCTTGCGCTAAAATATACAAATCAATGAAATCAAACTAAGAACCAAACTGATATGCAATCAAAGCTATTGGAAAAGTTACACAATTATCTATGAAATAGGATGGTATAACATGAAAGCTGTAAGTAAAATCAAACAATCATTGTAGACATAGGCTTATATGAAATCAAGGCTATTTTGTATAGATCACACAATTATGAATGAGATAAGCTAGTATAATATAAGATCTATAAGAAAATCAAAACATTATTGAAGAAATAGGTTGGTAGGTCAATCAAAGCTACAAGAGAATCAACAGGAACTGTATAACATAAAATCAAACACAAAGTTCAATATCGAGGTTACTATGATCATAAAATCAAGAAGTGAAACTACCTCTGTTTTCTAAAAGTATAAGGATAATTGTATTTCACAATAAGAATTACTGCAATGGGATTTAATGGACCATATGCATAGTAAATTACCAGAAAAAACAATTCATAAAACAAATAGGAAAATCATCATCATGCTCATTCAAGATAGAACCTGTTACTGAAGCTGTAGAGTGTTTATGTTATACAGACAGTGCTCAAAACTGGGCTTGCATTACTCCAAAATTGCCAACCCTGAGTCCCCTCTCGAGAGCTCCTTAAATACAAAATAATGTCTTTCTTTTAACTAACCATAAGATCCTATATCTAAGGATCGAACTTCCTCAAAAACAGGGAAGTCAATCCCTTCTAAATAGTAATTAAGTACAAGTGTAATACATGTGTCAAATAAACAACATAAGTTCAAAATAAACTACAATTTAACTTCTAAAGGCTTCTAGAAGCCTCTTCTAGTGTAGCTAGGTCACTTAGAACCTGTGAACACTTCTGGAGTCTAGCGAATTCAGCATCCTTATTATCCTCCTTGTTTTGAGCTTAAACTTGTTCCAGTTGTCTCTGAATGGCTCGCTTCTTTCTGAGAATATCTTTGGAAATTACCAGCAGCTTTTGGTATTTTGTTTCTTTTTCCTCCATGTCCTCATAGATTCTTTTGTTGGCCACCATCAATTTCTCATTTATGTCTTGAGAATACATTGTTTGTTCTTTATATGTTTGCAGAGACCTTCTACATTGGCTTAGTTCTGGGGAGATTTCCAAATATTCTTCTCTTATGTGGCCTCCTTCTTCATGTAAAATTTTTTATACTGAACCATCATCTAGATTATCTTGCTTGTCTATGCAAAAAACTGCTGGTATGGAGCCTGCTACGCCCTGCATATCAATAAACTCTTCCATATCTTCACAGTACTGGTCCTTTGCTGTATGCACTGTTCCCTCACTACCAGCATCTTCTATCACTACAACATCCTTGTCATATTTTTGTGTTGCGCCTTTCTCTATCTGCATCTTCTTCGTCATCCTGGTTCTTGGCTTCTCTACCTTGCATAGCTGCTTACAAATATTATTCTTTGAAGCTATACTTTTCAGCATATTGCTGAGTTTCTCTGGGTTTTCATTTGTGCAGGAAATGTCAGGGCACAAGATTTCTTGGATGGGTTTCTCAGTAGCATTCTTTTCTTCATTCTTAACATCTTGAACTGTCTTTTTAGGACTTATTTCTTGCTGGTCAGTATCATCCAACATTCGTTTTCCTTTCTCCTTAGGGTTGTCCCTAAACCCTAGCTCTGCTAGCAGGGATTCCCATGTTCTTTTCTCCTTCTGCAACTGAGCTAAAATCAATAATTTGATTAAACCTTGGTGATAAACAGAGCAAGTTGTATGCTCAGGATGACTTTGAACCCTGGCTGTCATCTTTTGGAGGATTTTTAGTAATTAAAATGGGAGATTTACCTGTGTATTTCCATTAATGTGCATTAGCAATTTTAGATGGCATTTTAATATTCTGTCATATCTTCCATCACAGGTGATGTAATTTTGTATCTTCTCCAGAGGGATTTTCCAACCTGGTTTCATTTTACTAACATGCACCCCATTTTTCCAATCAAGCTTTTCACATCCTGGGATCAATAATTCATTGAAGTCTCCTTTAAAATCTTGTTGCTTAAACCACTTTTCACCCTGTGCAGGAATGCCTATTGCCTCAGCAACAGAATCCTCATTTACCCTAACAGTTAGGCTTTGTAACTGAACCCTTTCATCTTTGTAATTTTCAATAAAATACATGGTTACCTGTGAGTGGTAGCTTTGCAATTTCTCACAAAAATTAAACCATCTAGACTTTTGCATTAGCTTGGCAGACCTGGGAAATTGCTTTATCCAGTCTGTGTTGTTTGGTTCTAGCCTGCAAATGAATCCTCCAGGATTTATCTTTAATATAACCTCTGGCTCTTCCTCGTCGGCTGCCTTCGACATTTAAAACCCTAAAAGAATTCCAACTCTGTTGTATGGACCGACTAGGCTTTAAATCTCAGACAAAAAACACAGACACTAAGCTTTGTTGCAGTTACCTCTATGGTAAGTATTCACTCCATGCTAACATCTGGCCTGTTAATAATGCATCTTATGCATGTGCTAGTACTGGTTATATTAATCTGCAAGCCAAACAGAGTGAAGATGACAGTGAAAATGGAACCAAAAATCCTTGTAGGTCTTACCCTTAAACCTTTGTCAGTAAATGAAAATCAACAAGGCCTTTACACTGCCCTGAACAGGAATTCTCTGCTACCACTGCTTGCCTCGAAATGCAGGGAAGAGTATATAATGTAATCCGGAACCCTAAACATAATATCTATCAGAATTTGAAAGCAAACCCTAGCTGTTTCAACCTCTAATGCTGCTGCTCATACCCAATGAATATTGACAATATACCAACAGGTCTGCGAATACCCTTCTCCAATTAACCAACAGAATAATGAGATAGATTTTGGGGAAAAATGTGAATTAATTTGATTTTTCCACGATTAGTACTAGCACTCATTACATGAATTGTTCAAATTTTGAAATGACAACAGGTGTACCCTTTCATAAATGCCACCATACAACTCATCATTTCGTGGATAGGGGTGTATTTTTTAAAACATGTCCATATCGAATGCCACATAATTATGAATATGACCAAAGTTTATTATCCTTTTACATTCCATGGTATTAAGAAACAATAAACTTTTCAATGAAATGCCATTTTGACATTCTGCTATCAGTAAGTAAAATGCTACCAGTTCATGATATGCTGCCAGTTTGGGTAAATGCTGCGAGCTGTAACAATTCACCATATAACATACAATGTCTTGCACATACATATGCTCATGGCTAATGAATGAAGATTTTGATGGATTCTAGGTAATAAAAGAATCCCTAATGGCGATCAATCAATCATAAGGTATAAAACAAAGAAAAATTAAGACAATAAAAACAAATCATAATAATTTTTTTTTAAATAAACAGGAGAAACAACCTTAGAGATAACGTTTGGCTCCGTCTGGGGACAAAGTTTTCCTGAGAAACTTTGAGAACATGCTGACCAGTGCCTTCAAAATTTGACTAAGGTCACTTCTGTCTTATTGGGCTGGAGTCTTATTTCAAGTAAAATGATATATACATTGACTATGTACAATAACACTTTGTCTTTCAATATGTGTAAAAATGATTTAAGAAGCGTCCATTGACTGGACCTGCAATCTCTTCACCTTTCAGATTTTGTAAGACAAAAGTATTATTTCCAAGGATCTTTATGACTGAAAAAGGCCCTATCCATAAGTTTTCAAACTTCCCATGCTTACATTTTTCATCTTTTCTTGCATCCCATCTGAGAACGAGATCACCAACTGCAAACATATATTTTTTAACTTTTTTATCAAAGTTGTCTTTCATTCTTCTTTGATGTTTCTAAGCTGTATCCTTGATGGCTTCTCTCTCCTGCTGCAACTGCACTATCTGAAACATTCTTCTCCTGATATCATCTGGTTCTTCTTCTATTTCCTTCATAAAATTAATGACTAGGGTCACTAATTAAACAGGGAAAACAACATCAATCCCATATACCAATTGGAAAGGGGATGTCTCAATTGACTTTTTAATTGTTACTCTATCATCCCAAAGAGAAAATTTTAGTTTGGTATCCCAACTCTGTTTGTTTTCAAACAACATTTTCTTGATACTGTTTACAATCTTTTTGTTGCTGGATTCTGCTAATCCATTTCCTTATGGATATTATGGTGTGGACTGTTTTAAACTAATATTATTTTCTTGACAAAAGTTCACCATCTTTTTTTATTTGAAGGTAGGGGCATTATCAGTAACTAATTTTCTAGGGCATCCAAACCTACTCAGAATGTTTTCTTGAAGGAAAGTAATTATAACCTGTTCTATTGCTCTCCTTGTTGGAACTGCTTCCACCCATTTACTGAAAAAGTCAGTAGCAGTTAGGATCCATTTATGATGTCCACTAGAGGGAGGATGAATTTCACCGATGAAGTCTAATCCCCACTGCTGAAATGGGCCATTCATAGAAATAGGCTTTAGAGGTAAGGACTAAATCTTATGCTTACCTGCAAATTTATGACATTCCACACACGATCTGACCTGAAGATATACTTCTGCAAAAAAGGGTAGGCCAGCAATATCCTACTCTCAGGATTTTGAAGGTAGTTGCCTTCCAGTACTTATGTCCTCCACAAAATCCACTATGCAATTCTGCAATCACAGCATCAACTTCATATTTCTCCAAACATTTCAACAATATTCCTCCTGGATCCTTCCAGTACAAAATCTGATCCATTAAAACATACTTCATTGCCTTTAGTTTTAACGATCTGCATTCATTCTTGTTCAATTCAAGAGGGCATTGTAAATACAAAAGGAAATACACAACATCTTTATACCAATCAGATTCAGCATACCTGTTATAAACCTGCTGTTTACTGTGCTCTGTTGCCATAACCTGCTCTGACTGTTCTGCCATCACATGAAGATTCAAAACCTGAAAATTTGACTTTGTCAGAAGTTTAGCTAATCCTTGTCCCTTTATCAACTTTGTTGGTTTAATTTCTATGTCATATTCCATGACCTAAGCTATCCATCTGCATGTTTTCCCTTCGCTATCAGGCTGTGCTAGAATCTCCTTAACTGTTGCATTTGGGACATATGCCACAACCTTAGAATGTAAAACATATATTCTAAAAAATTTAAGGGCTTTAACTAAGGCATATGCCTGTTTTTCCATTAGATTATATTTCAGCTCAGAGTCTCTTAATGTTTTACTGAAGAATAAAATTGGTTGTTCCAAATTATCTGAGTTGTTTTGTAACAATACAACAACTATAGTGTCTTCTGATGCAAATGAGAGGATTGCAAAATATTTTGTATAATCAAGAGCAATCAACACTGGGTCTTCCACTAATGCTTTCTTTATGGATTCAAATGCTTGCTTAGCCTGGTTAGACCACTTAACCTCCCTATCCTTTTTAAGCATCTGAGTGATATGCTTTATTATTTCTGCAAAATTGGGAATAAACCATCTTAAGAAGTTGATTTTTCCAACAAAAGATTGAATTTCTTTTTTATTTCTAGGGATGCTGATTTTTAAGATATCCTTGACTCTCTCCGGGTCTATCTTTATTCCCTCAGCAGAAACAATATGTCCTAATAGTTTTCCTTTTGTCAGGGCAAAGTGAGACTTTTTAGGATTTAGTGATAAACCAAACGTTCTGCATTTAACAAAAAATTGTCTTAAATGTTTAAGATGATCTTCATCAGACTTAGAGAAGACTGTGATGTCATCTTGGTATATCACAACAAATTTTTCATTTTCACCCACAAAAGCTATATCCATAGCCCTCTGAAAAGTAACACCTGCATTTATGAGCCCAAAGGGAATTTTGTCATACATAAAGGTTCCCCATGGCGTGGTAAATGCTATTTTTTCTCGGTCCTTTGGCTGAACTGCAATCTAGTTATAACCAAAAAATCCATCAATCATTGAAATTCTGTGAGCACCTACAACCCTTTGCAAAATCTAATCTATTTTTGGTAATGAATAATTATCCTTGAGGAAAGATTTATTCAAGTTCCGGACGTCTACACATAATCTTATCTCTCCATTCTTCTTCCGTACAAGGAATAAATTAGCAACCCAAGATGAATACCTTAGAGGCACAATAATTTTTGCATCTAATAGTTTTTTCACTTCTTTTTCAATTACTGGCAGCAATGTTGGGTTAAGCCTTCTAAGCTTCTGTTTGAAGGGCTTAGTGTTTGGTTTTAGAGGGATTTTGTGCTGAATTATGCTGGTATCATATGTTTTTAAATCATGATATGACCAAGAAAAAATGTCCTTATATTCTTTTATTAAACCAAGATATTTTCTTCTTTCTTCATCTGACAACAATTTTGATAGTTTTATCATCTTAGGCTGATTTTCAGAACCAATGTTATACTCCGTAACATTTTCTTCAGTAGTCTGCAGGGTGGGTTTTATCAGTGTATCATCCTTTGAAAACAATCTTTCTAAAGGAACAAGTCCCTTAGGAATGAAATTCCCTTTTAATTCAACAATTTTGTGATTAGCAATTGAATTATTTCTACAGGGTTCATTTTCTACCCATTCTGAATCCTATTCATGATCAACAGTATCATCTGAAAATTCACCTACCAATTCGAGAAATTCTTTTATTTCCTGATCATCATTAAATACTTTCCAATGTTTAATATTATCTGGGACAGCAGGTCTGTATCTTACATGAATTGGGTATTTCAGATGAGTTACCTTTGGGACTTTGAAATAAGCTGCTGCTAAAGATAGGGAATCAGTTGTCTCATTATATTCTCTTGGGAAAAAGGTGATATTGAAGGCTGTGAAGAAATTTTCAATTAGATCCCAGACCTCATTTCTATAAACTTTCAATAAATGCTACTTTACTTGGTACACATTTTTTACTTGCTGAATTATTAATTCGGAGTCACCAAATACAGCAATTTCCTTAATGCCCAAGTCTTTTTCTTCTCTTAACCCAAGGATCAAAGCCTCATATTCAGCAGTATTATTTGTTGTTTTAAATTCCAATTTGTACATAAGGGAAATAACCTCACCTACAGCTAAAATCAATAATACCCCTACTCCTGCTCCCTCTTTACTTGATGCACCATCAAAATACAATTGTCACAATCCATCTGGTTCCTCTTTCTTTACCTGAACTGGAATATCTTTTTGCACTTGTAAAACCCCGTCAGTTTCATCATTCAATTGCAATATACAAGAACCAAAGTTTTCATCAATTGAATAGATAGGATGATTATTAGGGTGTCTAATGTCACTTACCAAATATGCCATTTGCACCTCTCTGTAAAGTCTTCTGAATTCTCCCCCAAATAATAGAATTGTAGCATATGAGAGATCCATCTGCAGAGTTCCTCCCACTTTCTTTGCCCAAGATCTAGACAACAACATACCAAATTTAGGAGAAATATCTGCTACCACTATATGCATCAATACACTCTTCATGGGTACTTGGGTTAAATTCACCACCAAATCCTTGATTACCCCAATACATTTCACTGCCCTGGAATCAAATCCATACAAATCATGGTATGGTTTAGTAACACTTAGTCCTAAAGCTTCCATGACTGTTTTGGGCATGAGATTATGTGAAGCTCCTGAATCTAGCAGACAATTATGCAATAACTGATCATGTATTGAAAAGTTTATATAAAAAGGAGGAGGATATTCAGAATTATCATCAGGCTGATCAAAATTTTTTGACCCTACAATGATAGTAGGTTTTTCATCCTGCAAATTGATCTCATCAGATGTGATAGGAGTAGAATTCACTGCATTTCTGAAGGTTTTAAAAGATGCCTCCCTGTAGACTTTACTTTTAATCAATTCTATTAAAGGAACACGGATCTTCACCTTATTAAGCTCATGTTCAAAACTGAAACCACTTACAGATTTATTAATCTCCTCAGGATTCACAACTTCATCTTTTCTCTGATTTATAATTTTGTTTCTGATTTGCAGGCATATTTTGTTAAAGAGGAAGAGATTTCACCACTTTTTTAGTTTGTGCTGCATGTTTTACCCCTGATCTTATACCATATGATTTTTGTGGTATTTCTTGAAAAACCTTAGGCATAGACATCTGATAATCATCTCCTTGATAATGGTCTATTTCTGAAGCATACTGATAATTAGATCTAGTCAGAAAATGGGAGGAAGAATCATCATCAAACTGACTAATATTATGTTCTTCTGTTTCCAAATAATCCAACTCCCCTTCATCTAATTCATATGATTCATCATCTCTGACATTATTGTTTTGAAAAGGAGGTTGAATCCTTTGTTCTTCATTTTCTCCTATGTCTCTCTGTATATCATTATTTCGTCTTTCTCTTGGCAAAAACCTAGGGGCAAAAGGTCTTCTAGATTGGTTTTGATTTCAATCACCTTCAAGTATGGGTTTATTCTTACTTCTGTTTCCCACTTCTAACCTGTCAATCCTAGCGGACAAACTTTTTATGATTTTACTCATTTCATCCATTTTGTTATTTGATGACCTTCCTGTATGGCTGGATGTAATGATTTCCTTCTTTTCTTTTCTATCCACCATTTGGTGTTTTGTTTCCTCTTTGAGTTTATTTGAGGCCAAAATAATTGACTCTACTTCTAATGCTGCATTTTGCATGTTTTGAAATGACTCAGATTTTCTTTCCCTTAATAGCAAAGAAAACTCAGGATCAAATGAGTTTGCATAAGCTAAATTTTCTGCTGTCTCAGTAGGTTTTATTTCAGTTGGAATCCTACTATACATTTTGTTGAATCTTTTGGAAAATCCTCCCACAGCTTCATCCTTTTTTCTTTTTAAAGATCCAAATTCTATCATGTAATACAAATAGTCTTTAGTGTCCCCCCACTATCTCATAAATGCTTCTTCCAAAGCAGCTATGCCATCTATGGAGTTTGGTGGTAATTCCCTAAACCATTTTCTAACCTCACCATCTAGACTCTGAACAAATAATCTCATCCAAACATCCTCATGTTCAAAATTTTGATTGTCTGCATAACTACAAAATGTATCCCAGTGTTCTTCTGTAGTGGCTTCTCCCTGGCCATTAAACCTTGGAAGGTACTTTTGATAATCTCCTACTGGGAGAGCATTGAGAGGCTGGTGTAAAACAATTGGGTCATACCTGGCTGCTACCATAGCAGCCATTCGATTTTGAGCCATTCTAGGGTTTGTATTAGACTGAAAGCTGCTTGACTATTGTGACGAGGGACACAAACTACCAGGATTTGGTTGACTCAATGGGATAGTATTAACCAACGGAGTATGGGATGAAACTAAAGAAGAGGTTCCTGTCTGCAATGCTTCAAGCTTAACCTTCTCTGACAGCAAAGGATTTGTAAAGACACGGAAACTGTCAATTTGGGAAGGGGTAAATAACAGGTCCAACTCTTCTCTTCCTTTTTCTAAATGTGGATTCAAAGGAGGAACTGGAATAGATGTAGATTCAGGGATCTCTAAAGCTGTAGGCTGTTTGAATTTTTCTGATGAAGTAGAAATTAAATTTCTCCTAGCCTCCTTTAACAATTGCTTATGATCTGAGACTCCTAGATTCAAAGGGGATGAGGGATTTCCTCGAGTTCCTATCTTCTTTGAAGCCACTGTAACTTTTTAAAAGGTGACTGAATGTAGTCTGTATCAAATTTGACTGATTTTGTTCACCCTGCAAAATCAGTTCATGAAGATGTTCATTACCCAGGGAATACATCCTTTCCTTTGTTCGTCCCCGGCAACGGCGCCAGAAGATGTTATCCCTAAAGTTGAACCTAGACTATAGGGGTTAAAGCTTAAGGAAATATTGCTCTAAAATGTACAAATCAATGAAATCAAACTGAGAACCAAACTGATATGCAATCAAAGCTATTGGAAAAGTTACACAATTATCTATGAAATAGGCTGGTATAACATGAAAGCTGTAAGTAAAATCAAACAATCATTGAAGACGTCGGCTTATATGAAATCAAGCCTATTTTGTACATATCACACAATTATGAATGAGATAAGCTGGTATAATATAAGATCTATAAGAAAATCAAAACATTATTGAAGAAATAGGCTGGTAGGTCAATTATAGCTATAAGAGAATTAACAGGAACTGTATAACATAAAATCAAGCACAAAGTTCAATATTGAGGTTACTATGATCATAAAGTCAAGAAGTGAAACTGCCTCTGTTTTCTAAAAGTATAAGGATAATTGTATTTCACAATAAGAATTACTGCAATGGGATTTAATGGACCATATGCATAATAAATTACCAGAAAAAACAATTCATAAAACACATAGGCAAATCATCATCATGCTCATTCAAGATAGAACCTGTTACTGAAGCTGTAGAGTGTTTATGTTATACAGACAGTGCTCGAAACTGGGTTTGCATTACTCCAAAATTGCCAACCCTGAGTCCCCTCTCGAGAGCTCCTTAAATAAAAAATAATGTCTTTCTTTTAACTAACCATAAGGTTTTATATCTAAGGATCGAACTTCCTCAAAAATAGGGAATTAAATCCCTTCTAAAAAGTAATTAAGTACAAGTGTAATACATGTGTCAAATAAACAACATAAGTTCAAAAGCAACTAAAATTTAAATTCTAAAGGCTTCTAGAAGCCTCTGCTAGTGTAGCTAGGTCACTTAGAACCTGTGAACGCTTCTGGAGTCTAGCGAATTCAACATCCTTATTATCCTCCTTGTTCTGAGCTTTGACTTGTTCCAACTGTCTCTGAATGGCTCGCTTCTCCCTGAGAATATCTTTGGAAATTACTAGCAGCTTTTGGTATTCTGTTTCTTTGTCCTCCATGTCCTCACGGAGTCTTTTTTTGGCCACCATCAATTTCTCATTTATGTCTTGCAAATACCTTGTTTGTTCTTTATATGTTTGTAGAGACCTTTTACACTGGCTTAGTTGTGGGGAGATTTCCAAATCTTCTTCTCTTATGTGGCCTCCTTCTTCATGTAAACTTTTTGATACTGAACCATCATCTAGATTATCTTGCTTGTCTATGCAAAAAACTGCTGGTATGGAGCCTGCTACACCCTGCATATCAATAAACTCTTCCATATCTTCACAGTACTGGTCCTTTGCTGTATGCACTGTTCCCTCACTACCAACATCTTCTATCACTACAACATCCATGTCATCTTCCTGTGTTTCCCCTTTCTCTATCTGCATCTTCTTCCTTAGCCTGGTTCTTGGCTTCTCTACCTTGCATAACTGTTTACAAATCTTATTCTTTGAAGTTATACTTTTCAGCATATTACTGAGTTTCTCTGGGTTTTCATTTGTGCAAGAAATGTTAGGGAACAAGATTTCTTGGATGGGTTTCTCAACAGCATTCTTTTCTTCATTCTTAACATCTTGAACTATTTTTTTAGGACTTATTGCTTGCTGGTCAGTATCATCCAACATTATTTTTCCTTTCTGCTTAGGGTTGTCCTTAAACCCTAGCTCTGCTAGCAGGGATTCCCATGTTCTTTTCTCCTTCTACAACTGAGCTAAAATCAATAATTTGATTAAACCTTGGTGATAAACAGAGTGAGTTGTATGCTCAGGATGACTTTGAACCCTGTTTATCATCCTTTGGAGGCTTTTTAGTAAGTAAAATGGGAGATTTACCTATGTATTTGCATTAATGTGCATTAGCAATTTTAGATGGCATTTTAATATTCTGTCATATCTGCCATCACAGGTGATGTAATTTTGTATCATCTCCAGAGGGATTTTCCAACCTGGTTTCATTTTAGTAACATGCACCCCATTTTTCCAATCAAGCTTTTCACATCCTGGGATCAAGAATTCACTGAAGTCTCCTTTAAAATATTTTTGTTTAAACCACTTTTCACCCTGTGCAGGAATGCCTATTGCCTCAGCAACAGAATCCTCATTTACCCTAACAGTTAGGCTTTGCAACTGAACCCTTTCATCTTTGTAATTTTCAATAAAATACATGGTTACCTGTGAGTGGTAGCCTTGCAATTTCTCACAAAAATTAAACCATCTAGATTTTCTTGCATGTTGGATTACCTCATACTCATGGTAGTATCTTTTAGTCCTTGATGAGAAATAGATTGAAATTTCAATTAATCAACTTAAAATAAATATTCTGAAGGTTGGTGCTATTCAGAGTCTTTCCAACTGAACACCCTTAATTATAGTAAACCCTGTTAGATTTTTATCAGTCAAGCTAGCATTATGATCGTATGATCTTTAACTGAGAGAATAAAATGCACAGTAATAAAACACAAGACACAAGAGACACAAATAATTTTCCTCTGGGAAACCATAAAGGAGAAAACCCTGCAACTTCCTTAGAGATAGAATCAACACCAAAAGTAAAACCGAAAAACATAAAGATGATCTCCCGACAGCAGTAGTCTATCTCTTGTCCCAAAAACTTCTCCTCTCACTCATATGCCCCAATGAATGAGTGTGTGTGTGTGATAAATAGAGAGGCTCAATCTCTATTTATAGTCTTTCATTCACTTGAAACCCACTCCAACATGTCGTCCTCACTTAACAATTACTTACTAGAGCCAACATCTCTAGTAGTGTCTAATAACCCTAGTGTCCCAAAACTTGTGGGGACTTTACCTCCTTCGACCAATGAGGAGGTTTATCCTTAACACAATGGTGGGGACTATTTCCCTGACTTACAATGACTCACCTAGGGTCAACTTTTCTAGGATAGTATAATAACCCTAGGGCCCCACAACTATGGGGACTTTAACCCTTGACCAATAGGAGGGTTACCCACAATGACTTAACATGACCTGTTTACACTATAGAAACTCCCGATAGGAACATCGGGGCATGACATGACTCAAATACATTATAGAAACATCCTGGAATAAACATCAGGGTACAATACATAATATATATGGATGAATACATTTCGAAGTTACAAATACATCAACACTCCCTTTTAACTAGGAAGGTATTCTCTCGACACAATTTATTAGCATAAGTCTTCTTCTCTATATCATTTGGATCATCATTGAGCCCTCGCCATCTTCAAGTCATCTTCATCATCGGATCTAGATCATCACTCGATATGGATCATCATCACCCGATTTAGATCAGCACTTGATCTGGATCATCATCACTGGATCTAGATCATCACTTGATCTAGATCATCATCACTAGATCTGGATCATCACTCGATCTGGATCATCATCACTGCTGGATTGTCATCACGGGTGCTATCTCATGATTCTTCTTGTCACAGGAATTTCTACATAGCCAGCCCTTTTTCATGCTGGTTGTAGACCTAGCCTCCATGTAGGTCTTCTTCAGCGCTTATATCTAACCCTAAGTCATAATGGCCTCCCCAACACTTATATCTGATCATGTAGGAACCAATCCTATAGTCATATCAGAAAGGTACGCCCAACACTCACATCTGAACATGTGGGAACACATCCCACAACCATGTCAGAAAGGCCCAACACTCACACCCATCAACCAATGTCTAAAAGGCTCATCACTTACACTCGGCCATGCGAGGAACCAATCCTCCATGCCAAAAGGCTCTGCACTTACATCTAACAACCAATGTCAGAAAGGCTCAGCACTTTTATTTGACAATGCAAGGAACCAATCCTTCATGCCGAAAAGGATCTGCACTTACATCTGACAACCAATGCCAAAACGGATCTACACTCACATCTAATCATGTAGGAACCAATCCTACAGTCACATCAAAATGGCCCTCAGTCCCAGACTGAGCTTTCTTGGTAACTGATGAGGTGCCTCCATTCAAAGAATGACAACAACCCTTATATCTGATCAAGTGGGAACACATCGCTCAATCACATCAGAATGGCCATGCACTCACATATGATCATGTAAGAATACATCTTAGAGTCGTATTAGAAAGGCCCTCAGTACTAGAATGAGTATTCCTGGTAATTGACAAGGCACCTCCATTCCAAGAATGGAAATAGCCCTTATATCTGATAATGTAGGAACAAATCCTACAGTCATATCAGAATGGTTCAGCACTCATATCTGAGATGGAAGGAACCAATTCTCTCACCACGACAGAATGGCTCAGCCCTTACATTTGAGCATGGAAGGAACCAATCCTCTCACCATGTCAGGATGGCTCTAGGTCACATCATTTCCCCTTGGAGGGAACCTCGATCTAGAGAACACCAACCTTCTCCATGAAGTACTTAAACTTTAGCTATCTATTCATTTGTTACAACATACTGGAGCTTCACTGCTTCCCTCTGCACCATATCCCTGATATAGTGATACTTGATCTCGATATGCTTCGACTTGTCATGGAACACCGAGTTATCTGAAAACTTCACACAACTTTGGTTGTCACAATATATATAAGTAGCATCTAACTGGAGATCAAATAAATCAGACCGTAGCTTCCTTAGCCATATTTCCTCACAACTAGCTGAACAAGCTGCAACATACTCTACTTCAGCTATACGTAGTGCCACACATGATTGCTTCCTACTAAAACAAGAGATCACACCTGATCCCATACTGAAGCAACACCTTGAAGTGCTCTTCCTATCGATGGCACTACTCAATCTGAATCAACATAACCTTCCAGTTTAATCTTGTGATTCGTATCATTCTTGAGCCCATACTCAACTATACCCTTTGCAACCACCAAGTGAACATATCTCAATATGTTCACAGCAAAGCAAATATCGGGTATTGTATCTGTCAGATACATCAATGAACAAATCATCTGACGATACATCTGGAATCAACCGACTCTAATGAAGCAACAATCAATAGCTTCAGGTTCGATTCCATAGGTGTGGTCATCTAGTCCATCATCCTGAACCTATTTAGGATCTCTACTACATACTTCCTTTCTCCACACCTCCATGCCTAGAACGTAGTGCATCGACACATAACAAGAGCATCACTGGTCTTCCGTCTTCAACCTTGAAACAAAGTTTGGAATCCACTTTACTCTTAGTAAATCCTAGAGTCATCAGTAATCTATCCATCTTGTCGTACCATATAGAACCTCAGGATCTTCTATAGTCACTCCCTCTAAAGAATCATACTCCCTCTATCTTCTGTACTCTATGCACTGAAACCGGAGTGACAAGTATCTTCCTATTCTACTAATATTATATGTATCCATCTAGGGTCACCGGATACCAAGATCCTCTATCTTTGAAAGCATTCTTCTTGCACCCATCTGTGAGCTTGTCATCTTTTATCAACCTTGTAGCCACCTTGTAGCAAAGGTTCAAATCTTCATTAAGATCCTCATGTATGTGTTATCCCATGGTTGTCTTCTGAGCTCGTACAACGCCTTCTTTCATTTGTACACATAATTCTGCCTTTCATGTGTCTCAAGTCCCACTGGCTGCAAATGTCTCTTTGTAGTCTATCCCTTCTTTTTGTGAGAAGCCTCATGCTACAAATATTTCCTTGTATCCTACGATGTTTCCATCTACTATGAACTTCCCTTCATGTATCGATACTACCTCCTAGACATCATTCTTCTTGAACTAGTCTTCCCTTTCTTCTTCGAAGGTTCTACATCAATGATGTCACCGCATTCGTCATATTATTCTTTATCTTGAACTGTCATTACTTGTTCTTCGGAACAAGTTTCATCCTTCTTTTTGTAGGCGATTATGTATGCAATATTTCCTACAAGTCAAATTCATTAGTTGTATGGTTAGAAACATTTCATAAGGAATATTCATAATGGAAAATTCTTATGCATAAATATATGATCATGTAACTATTTTATCCAATACAACATTCATCCATATCTCATGGAAATGTTTCTAGATGCCTTCCATCTCCACCAGGACAACATTGAGATTGTGCACTAATCCAATATGTCAGCAAAGAGGTTTCATTCTATATAAGTAGTGATGGAGAGTTGTATAGCACCATGAGATACTTACCCATCACATGCATATTAGTAGTATACTATCATTAATGCAAACATTCTATCATGCATAATACATCAACCGAATATAAACAAATGAATAACAAAAACAATATCATGAAATGACAACTGAATACTTATCTTTATTTGTTTCGTGGTTAGACGCCTTCTTTATCCTTCCACTTCATCATCTTCTTCATTCATGACTTCATCATTTCTTATCCAAACTCTCAATATGGATAAGAGGTTCTTCAAGAATTGAGTCCTTCATATTTCTCATCGCTTGAGGGATCTTCTTTCGATGGTGAGAGCTTTATCTTCAATTGCTTCCATCTTATCTTCGCTTCTTATGAGTTGAGCTTCTTCTTCTTCCCAGAGTCTACTGAAAGTAATCACTTCCTTCTGGCACACATTCCTCGAATGAATGAATCGCATGATCTTGGCAGGCCATTCAAGTTGGCTATCACCACTTCTGCATTCTTCACTTCTTCTTTTACTACTTCAAGTGTTCTTTGATTTGAGAGACCCTTGTAAAGTATAACTGTATGGTCTCTGCATTCTGGATATTCACATTCTTAAACTGTTTTCTCAAAGTCATATTCTGATTTGTGTTCTTCCATTCAAATAGCTTAGTCAAGGAATCAAACATCTCTTTCGGTGTCTTTAGGGAAGAGACCTGTGGTACAAGGTGATCCATGATTGAATCATCAATTATCTTCTTGTCCTTGACCAAGTTCTTCTTGTGTAAGGCTTCTAGCCTCATCTCCCTCTAGAACTGGAACCTATATACTCATGTAGGTGTCCAATTCATTTTCTTCAAAGAGATCATATGCTTCCATGCTTGGAAGTTGTCAACTTCACCAAGCTTATCATCAAGTAGATGTGATATATCACTTTTAAATGAGAACCTCAAATGAAAATAGCAAAAGATTAGATCTTACCGATTTGAGGTGTCCGTCTTGGTTCTTGAGCTAGCTAATCTAGGGTTTGTCAGAGAAACCCTAATTTTAAAAAATTAGAATCTTTCAAATCTGATTGGATAGAAATATAGATCTCTTAAAGGAAAGCTGTCCAATGTACTCCTTTTTTGAAAACAATGGAGGGAAGCTCCTAGAACAGAAAGCCCTAGTTTTCCAATTTCTTCTACATAAATTCATGTTACTATTACTGCGGTATATTTGAAATTACTATTCCTCTATGTTAGAAAATTTTTATTAAGGTAGCCTCGCATGTCCCTGTTCTAAAACCATAGGTTTCATTAGAATTGGTTTCACCCATTGGGACTTATGATTGTTTTCCCAAGGTGGCCTGTTACAAGACCTTTCAGAACACCGAAGTTGTATGGACTACCAAATGTCACTGTTTCATCCTCTAGTTCTAAAACACAGACCATAGAAATTACATTTCGTTCCATTTCTGTAACATCTTTATAAATTTCATTTGGACCTTTTTATCCCAAGATATGGCAATTATCCCCAGGTATCCTGTTTAGGGATGAATCTTGGAATAGGCTAGAACCCTAACTTGGAGGGATCATATCTCCCTGAATATAGTGAATCGTAGGATGAATTTTTGGTACAGTGTAAATCCATATTTTAGCTTCGACCTCTACAATTTTCAGCTCCTGATCCATCGCCAATCCCGAGATATAGCGAATGTACCAAAACGTGTCAGTTTTAGTATTTTAGCGTTTTTCCAGCTCGGGGTCAAACTAGGGTTTGACTTTCCCAGAGTTTCACTCAACCAATAATCTTGATCCAGGTATATAAACTTCGATTTTGATGAGGATAGAAATCCTATATTGGGCTCACTCAAAAATTCCTCTTCTATAAGAAGCCCTAATTTCCTGCACCAAAAACACAAAATGCTTGAAATTATCGCTTCAACAAAAAGATGCGCCCTTTAATGGAGAGTCAACCTAGCATACTTTTGCTGAAGGATTGTGTAGAGAGACCCAAAAATTAAGAATTCCTAGCTTTTGCAGTTGCACAATGTCTTCTACTCAGGTTAGCTCTGATACCATGTTAAATTTTTATCATTCAAGCTAGCATTATGATCTTAGGATATTTAACTGAGAGAATAACATGCATAGCAATAAAACACAAGAGACAAGAGACACAAATAATTTTCCTCGGGGAAACCATAAAGGAGAAAACCCCACAACTTCCTTATAGATAGAATCAGCACCAAAAGTAAAACCTGAAAACATAAAGATGATCTCCCGACAACAGTAGTCTCTCTCTTGTCCTAGCAACTTCTCCTCTCACTCATGCACCCCAATGAGTGAGTGTGTGTGTGATAAATAGAGAGGCTCACTCTCTATTTATAATATTTCTTTCACTTGAAATCCACTCCAACATGTCGACCTCACTTAACAATTACTTACTAGAGCCGACATCTCTAGGAGTGTCTAATAACACTAGTGCCCCACAACTTGTGGGGACTTTGCCTCCTCTAACCAACAAGGAGGTTTATCCTTAACACAATGGTGGGGACTATTGCCTCGACTTACAATGACTCACCTAGGGTCGAATTTTCTAGGATAGTCTAATAACCCTAGGGCCCCACAACTGCAGGGACTTTAAGCCTTTACCAATAGGAGGGTTACCCACAATGACTTGACATAACTTGTTTACATTATAGAACCTCCTGATAGGAACATTGGGGCATCACATGAGTCAAATACATTACAAACACATCCCAGAATAAAAATCGGGGTACAATACATAAGATATATGCATAGCTACATTCCAAAGTTACAAATACATCAACAAACCCGAGTTCTATTCATAGCTTATGCTCAACACTAAAAAATGTGCATTACACTAGTGCAATTCTAGATCCTTTCACTCAACACTAATACTAGGATGCACTTGTACAATACACCTAGGGATACAATGGCCAAAGATCCAACGCTCGAGATCTTATGCTCCACATCATGTTGGAGTGCTCCAGGGATTATTCCCAACAATTCATCCTTTATGTTTTGGGATTACCTATGTGATCCAGATATTATGCTCAACACATAGTCTCATAACCATGTGCTCCAGGGATTATGCCCAACACATCATAAAATAAATCATGTATATTAGTCTTCTGCACAATACATCAAAAAAATATCATCTCGGTATGTAAAGGCTTGTTCCCAATCACATAATAAATAAATCAAGTACCTCAGGGCCTACACCTAGTACAACAACAATATTCCTTGTCCATCAAGGTCTATTCCCAATGTATAATCATAAAACAAAAAACAAAAAACATGTGCATTGGGGCTTACTCCCAATATATCTATATAACCAACATAACTAATGTGAAGTGGGGAATACGCCCAATATTTAGACATAAACATAAAATCAAATTAAATCATGTGTAGTGGGGCTCACGCCCAATATAGTCAAGGTCAAAATTCAGGATATTATAACACAACTAGAATTCGCCATTCAACTTAGGAAGTTAACCTGGAAACCCAATACAGGAAAAAGCACAAAAGTGTTCATTCATTAGAAAGATTCATGTATTGAATGCTTTGGTTTGCACACACACAACCTGCACATTCACTCAATGCACACAACCTACAAATCAACAATATTTCCTTGACTCTTATTCATCTCCTTAATACAATGCATACAATATGCCGACATTACAGACTCTTACTCACATCAACATCTATATTTCTCCTTACAACCTCAACCAAATAACACATAACTCAATTTAATGAACTGAAGGAAACTAAAATGACAAAACTGAACCGAAACAAAACAAAACAAATTAGAACTCAACCAAACAGAACCTAATCAAAATCCAAAAATCCCAACCCTTTCCATTTTATAGGATCTATTGTCCACATTTAAATCCCACACCCACTACCCAAAATTTGACAACCCTTCTAGATAACTCATCGAATTTTCCATCTTAGTTTATTAATGTAGTCACTTTTTCCCAAAAAAACCGCCAAAATTGTTGGAGCCGAGCATTTTAACCCATGCTCTGTCGTAACCCTATTCACATTGTGATCAGGTTTTCCAACTGAGAAAAAAACTTGTTTATATTTACCTAGGGACAACATGACCCCAACACTCACATGTGGCTCATCCTGATTCACTTAAGACGAAAACTTCTTTTGTGTTCAACTTAGCTTGAAAATATTGGAATATTTAGGTTACATCCTCAAACTATCGTTGAACATCCTTTGTAACCTTGTCAAGTTTCACAATAATTTCGGAACTGAAATGTTTTGAAACATCCAACATGGTTGTATCTATAGATTTCTTAACTTCAACATGAATTGGGTGAACAAGCATCGTTACTTGCTATGCGTCAATTTGAAGCTCCATGACATGATCAAGTATTCTTTGCTAATTCATTCAGAGTTTGCCAATGTGTTTCTGCAACAATTTAAGGTCAGAAGCATTACCCATATTCTTGAAAGATGAAAATGTTTTCGATGAGTTTCACACATCGATCGGTCAGACCTAAATCTAGTGCATGAAGTTTCTATGATATTTCTCATAGCTCAACATCATCCATGAAGGCCTCCCATGCATGGGACACCTGGTGATATGCCTTAGTACAAAGTGCCTCAACCTACTAAATCTACCTTATATATTTGTCGATTATCACTCGTCTCGCATCCAATACTTTAGGAGGTGTACTAAGAAGGATCTTGACCTCTAACTCTCCAACCTCCAAGAATAAATTATTATCAACTTCCCACAATTTTAACACCTAGGTTTCAGCAAGCATTTCAGTTGCAACCACAATTTATGAAACTTTTCAAAAAGCAATAGAAACAACTTGCTCAAGTCACTTCCTATCCCACTTCCTCTTCTATGCTTGATTCCCTTTTTCCTCCAACTGAGTTTGCAGAGATGACACCATGTTATTTTTTTTCTTTAGTTGCTCGCACACCATACGTTCTAGGGCCTTGATTTCTTCAAGTGTGGCTTGGTGAATACTATGCAAAATAAACATGGGTAGTTCATCCATATCTACCCCGGCATAGCCAATGTCCTAGGACATGTTTTTAATCTCTGTCTTTCCTAAATCAAGTGATTTGGACACTATCTAGACTTTACACTGCTTCCATGACAATATTATCTCGACTAAACGATCATCAGAAGGGATAAATTCCTATGACTATGTTAGCCTCTTACTAATCACAACTCTAACTTCCTTCATGACCTTACAGAGAGTTTGAAGTAAGTCATTGACTCCCTCAAATATCTTAGTATACTATATCTCAATTTTATACTGTGTTTCATCAGTGACTTTATCCATATGATCTTCCCATAGGTTAGAGTCATCAACGTTCAACCTGACAAGTGTGCAGTCCTTGATGAATTTCTTCTTTTTCCTTTTGTTTTTCTCTATTTGGGTTGTTTTCTATTTGGGCTCCACATCCAGATCTGTTGGGGTATCACACAACGCCTCATCACTATTGTGGTGAAAGATAGGTGTGTTATCCTCTTCTTATGGGACACATGAGTGGGTTCCCAATGTACATTCATGTCGTGGCTCAATTTCACTAGATAATAGATCATCCATGACAGGTTGGTTCCATTCTTTTGGCCAATACTAAACTATTGCATCAATTTCATCCATCGACAATTGAAATATAGTGTTTAACCACTAGTGTTGGGGATCTCGCCTTGGATGACGATATAGATGGTGAGCCCCTATAGTAAACTTAATAATATTATTGTACTGCTAGACAGTCTTAGGAAAAAAACTTGGTTGGCTCCCAATGTGATGCCTTAATGCATTTGCATGCATATAAAACTCAATATTGTTATGCTTATTTTGCCACTGATTCTCATCAAACCATAGGTTTTGATACCATTCCCCTCGACAAAAGACATCCATTTCCATGCCCTGATAGTTCAGTGATTCGGACCATGTGATAAAAAAAATAAGATATGCTACCGAGAATAATTAAATGTGGTACGCCATTCCTGTGCATTAATGGTGTCATCAAATAACTCATTCAACAAGAATATTTCCCAATTCATTTGCACTCCTGCAATCCATTGCTCAATGAAAACGATAGTACCAACAATGCATTGGTTTGGTCGCATTTTTCGTAGCATCTTGCTCAAAAATACCTTAGCTACAAATATAACACCTTGGTCATTAATGGAGACTATGTCAAATCCCAACTTATCTCGTGTGATATTTAATTTCTCCTTAATCAGGGAAATAATTATTTAGTCCTACTCCTTTCTAGCAAAGAATGGTGTTGGATCAACCCCTACCTTGGGTGACCCTATAATAACAACTATGAGGTCGAGATCAACATAAATTCTTTTATCTAACCACATACACCCTCCATGAAAACACACTAGTAAATACGTCATGCATGTTTTGATTTCAATAGCTCGACTTAAATGGGGCATGTACAGCAGTGACATAATTCCTGACTTCTCCAAACGATGGGCCCAATCCATGGGTACCAACTAAATAGGCCCACCTTCCACCAACTACACTGATATCATATATGTTTTCATGTGAATTTCAGGGAACTTCCTCAATTCATAATCATAAAATGTCAGTTTCTTCAAACTGTCCATAATGTCCATCGTGACATGAACCCCCTTCGGAATGGTTGGTTTCACCAACAAATATTTGGCATTATTTTGAATGACTACATGTGGAGAATCATCCTTTCTGGGTGGAATATATTTTGGTAGTATGGTCATTGAGCGAGACCCAGAAGCATGAGCATCATGAGTGGCTATAAATCTTTTCTCCAAAAGAACTACTTGACCAACCGTGTGTTTATTTCTTGGAGTATTCATAGGGACCAATCGCGACACAAGCTATATTTACTCCTAAAAAATCGGTATCGTATATGATATTTTTACAATGGAACCTCGAACAGTGCTAGAGATTGATATAGGGATCTCCATGGAAACAACTTAGACACTGAATAGTTGGTTCCAGATGACTATCTTGCTCAATACACTTCACGGTTTGTTACAATGAAAACAACTAACAACCATTTAGAGGTGAAGTAGATATATGCATGAAGCAAATCGATTCGGTCATGGGGGTATTTATTATGACTTGATCTACAATAAATTATGAAAGATGGCAGTAAATCCCTTCGCATGCTGAAATTTTTTCGGCCATTTATGACAAGATGCCTTTAAGGCCACTACTCCACTTGCAATAAAAGTTGTTATTACCATGCATTAAATGCAGATTTGATAGAAAAGAACATGAATAAATTCCATAGTGACACAAATCTAACTGCAATAGATAGCTAAATTGGAATGCGACACCCAAACTACAAGACTTCAATATTCAAAACATGACATATATACAAGACTTTCAACAATTTTTTTTTTATAACTCAACTCAACCAAGAGAAGTATGACTATCCCAATATAGTTTTATCCTACTTCCATTTACTGAACCTTCGAGGGGTGTACCATATAACTTCTACAACTTAACTACACCCCCATATGTAACATATTCAACAACATAGAGTCCTAACCAATGTGTTCGAAGCTTGCCAGGGTGTTTTAAAAAATTGCTATCATGTAGAAGATCAAAATCTCTAGGTTGGAATTGCTTAAACTTAATATGTCGATCATGTCATGCCTCTATCGATCCTTTTCAACTTGTTGGTGGTAACCTACAATGAAGTGATCTTCCTTCAGTTGTAGCAAGTGAGATAATATTTCTTTAGTTTCACCCACATCTTTCATTTCAATAATTGCAGTTATTCTTTAACTAGGTACAATATATTCCATAGGAATCACAACCTCCTTTCCATAAACTAGTCGAAAGGGATTCTATCCTATAATATTCTCACATGTCATGTGATAACTGAATAATACTGCAGGTATTTTTTTATCCCAATTATCACGACTCATATTCCAAATCTTGTTAAGAACGTATTCCAGAATCTTATTAAAATATTCAACCATTCCATTTGCTTGTGGATGGTATAGTGTTGTCTTCCTGTGTAGGATCTGAAAATTATTCAGTCATTTTCTCAATCACCTTATTAACAAAGTGTGTACCCTCGTCACTCACTAGGATCTTTGGTCATCCATACCTAGATACCACATGATCAAACATAAATATGGCAACAGTCATTGCAGTACAATCTCGGATTGGTGTTGCTTCAACCCACTCAAATTAACTATTTCCATGATATGAACAACTATATATAGAATTAAATAAATACAACTGTTGATATCTATGTAACCACAATAAATAATCACATTGCAGTGTAGATATTAGACAGCCACAACTCAATATCGCTTCAAATAAATAATCATATTCAAATCTCTACTATGAATGCAGATACAACAATATATCTGTCACCTCCACCATCTCTGTTAACTTCAACCACCTGTTGTGTTTACAGGTTAATCAAATAATTGACGACCCTATAGGTGATGATGTCATATCCGCTTACAAAAAACGAGTCACGCCATTTTGTAACACGAGCACCCGAGTGAATAGCGTAAGATTATCCACAACAGTCCAAACATTTTTATCAGCATTATAGTTCATTAGATCTCATTCAACCAGAAAGTACAAGTCGGTAGAAGAAGTAGCAACATCCCAAGTTTCCCATCATAAAAAAACTAGTGTCACCCTTGTAACCTAATTTCATACCGAAGAAAAAGAAATATATTTTTTTTTCACCAAGAAAAAAAGGAATGGTTATGTTAGCGGTAATGGATAACCATATACTTATTATTAAGTATATTTAAGATGAAATGTGCCAAATATATTGTGTGTATACTTGTTCATCACATGTTATGGTATCGTAATTTCATACCCCAGAAAAATTATAAAAATGAATATATGTATCTTTTTCACCAGGAAAAAGGAATATGGTTATTTTATTGGTAATTGGTAACCATATCGTTATTATTAATTACATTTAAGCATTTAATATAAATTTTATTAGTTGATGTTTCTTTCACATGAATCAGAACACTCACATCATTCTTTAATTTTTCCATTAACTAGAAATTTCAATTTATTAAGAATTCTTTATAGTTAAACAAATGACCATTGATTTTTTTTTAATTAAAGAATTCATAGGAGCTTTCACATATGTGATCTAAGAATTTTGACTATAGAATTTTACTCGTGGAGTTTAGTCCATTTTAAAATGACCTAAATCATCAAAATTTCGAGATAATAGGTAGATCAAAGTAGTAATTTTCCTCCAAGATTGAGTTTGTCCATTTTTAACTCATCTGGTTTAGTTTCTTTTCACAAGCCATTATTAAGTGAAAATACCTACCAAAATTTATATTACACACAAAAAAAATCAAAACATTTAATACTCTATTTGAGATATTAATTTAGTCCAACACTATTGTTTTAATAAAAGAAAACTATTATCAATATTAAGTAAATATGATTGTTTAGATTTCTATTAGGAAACTCAATATTGGGTCCTACTAGTTGATGGCTAAGTAGGTAATGTTGCAAATATATTTTTAAGGACCCAAGGTATAAGAATATTAATGTTGGAATATAATACTTAATGGTGTGAGGTGGCTATGGAGAGGATGGGATGGGTTTTGATGCAAAGGGTAATGGTATCTATGGAAAACTAATCCTATAATGCTACGTTTCATCCTAAAGTATCATCCATATTCCACCATATACCTTAAATGAACCCATACATAGAAAGTCAGTCATTGACTGCAAATGGAATGTTGATGAGGAATTCCACTTCGTGTAGTTAGTTTAGCATAGGTTGACTACAATCACCATTTGAGAAATGTAACCATTGTTCACTCTACTATAAAATGAAATCCAACCATCATACCCTCAACTCTCTCAGTGTTAATTTATTCTCCCAATTCTAATTTTCTATACCTCCAATGCTCATGTTGTGTTCTCCATATGATTCTAATAACTAGGAATTTCAACACGACCAAAAATCAAAGCCATGCAAGGAGACTTTATAGACTTTGGGGAAAATATTGAGAAGTTTTAAAGGAGAATAGATGGTGGGAAAGTTAGGAAACATTAACCCACAAGTTATTCATGTGTATTCTTTTTTAGATAACTTATAATCTTATCAGTTATTCCGTAAAATAATTCAAAGCAATGGATTTGTTTTTCTAGATAGGATGAATATCAGTGACATGCCATTAAATAATTAAGGGTAGTATCTTCATTGTGATATGTAGGGTAGTGGAAGAGAGCATAGTCACTACTTGATGATTGGAAGATAACTTGGAATTCTCTATGAAGAGTAAGTTGGATAAGCCATGAGACAAATGGCCCTAGGTTGAGTTATTTTAGGGCGTGTAGCTTGAATTCCTTCACCTTAATGTCCTAGAATGTTGCTATTATCAACCCTTTATGCATATGAGTGAGTGAGAAAACTCTCTAATGCAAATAACTTCTTTGACCATCATTGGATAAAGATAAGGGGTGTAAAATATCTATTGATCAGTTTGCAATTGAATTCTATTTATTATTATAAATTTTGCATATATTATGCATGTTATATGTGATTATGTTTAATTTTAAATTTATGGACACTTAATTTCAAGTGAAAATATTATTTCGTATTCGTTAATTTGTTTCATTTTTATTATTGCACCTTATGCATGCATTTAAATTATTTTTGTTCTTCCATGGAAGATCACATGTATTTTATGATGGTGACATAGAGTCCTGAGAGTTGATATTTTAATGACCCAATCATGGATCCTTACCCTATTAATGGGGATTCAATAGTGTGGTGTTGGAGCCTTATTTAAATCTAGGTCCACAATAGACTTCATATTCATTCTTAGTTGTCAAAACATAAAAATGTTTAACAACGATAAATCTATTAGATATGATAATTATTTGTTAAGTTGGAACTTGGCCTCCATGAATGGGATCTAGTGATATAACTTGAGTTACAAGAAGGATGTGAGAAAGATGGTGAATTTTTTATTATTATTTCTAATTATGGATTAAGAAGGTACTCATAATTTGAAGGTAAATGAGAGTTGTAGTGTATGTAAGGGAAAATTTTGGTCTTCTTACCTTAGATTCATCAAGAACCACTATGAATTCATGTGTACTGACATGAAGCTAGAGGTAGGTTCATAATAGGATTGAATAGGTGTACAATGGAAGACTCATAAAACTCATGTTAAACCCCAGTTGGATCATGGTCATTTTTTGGAGGTTGTCAAAGAGAAACCCACACAAAAATCCTTACAAACCCCTCTGAAATCCATATATATTAGACCATATCCAAATTAATGGTGCAACAAACTTGCATGGAACAGATGAAAACTAAATAACCTATACCTACAATGATCTCTCATAGTGGACTATCCATAGCGTGACGACATACACTATTTCATTCACAATGAAGTAACTTGTAGGATTATTCAGCAAATTGTGTGTGGAGTTTTAGGAGGTCACACATGTACCCGATTGGCACAATGTTTAATGGTCCACCTTATACCATTTTTTTCAACTATTGGAAATTTTCTCATCGTCTAGTAGTTACCATAGGAATTCAAAAGGTAAAGGTATATTTTTTGATCAATTGCCGCACCAATTTCATAACCATTATATCCTATAAATTTACTTGATGGAGTAGATTTATCTTCAATGAAGATGGGGAAAGGTTTATTTAGGACTCCACACCTTCACCAAAAAGGAAGGTATCTTGGGAATCTTAGCATGAGAATGTTCTCGGGGATGGCATGAAAAAAAAAATGGGAGGATTATGTGTGGCCTCTAACCTACATAATAATATCATACCCATGAATATGTAGACCTACGTACCACCCATGTACATCCTTGGCCATGAAATAAATAAAAGTAAAGGAAAATGGATTCAGTCTATGTGGGTATATTTCAATAAAGACTTGTAGGAAAAATTGTGTGGTTTAAGATAAAATAATGTGAAAACAATTAGAAATATTTGAAACCAACGAGGGTGTGTACATCCACTTGACTTTCTAATGATGATGGGGATAACCACACTAATGCCATAATTGAGGTGTAATTGTGCGAATCCTATCTTATTCTCATTTACTATGTGTGCTAGTCCCAATAAGGATGAGTGTAACATAAAATTATAATTAGGTTTATGCTTACAATAGTCCACTAAAGGATCGGCTTGAGGATTTTGTTCACCACCTTAATTTAATTATTCTCTGGAATATGGTATGCATTGATAAATTCCCATTTAAATACTAAATGTGAATCCATAACTTTCATGGATTCTTGAAAAAAAATTCATGGTTAAATAACAACTATTTGGTGACACTGGAGTGAGTGTAGCATAGGAAAATCAGTAAAACGAGAAATGAAGAGAGATAAATGTGGTTCACTTCTACTTATAGAAGAAATCATTGAGTCCAATTATTTAAATACATGAGCAATGTTTGGTCTAGTACACATATACCATTACATACATAAAACTACCAAATGGAAAATGTATTGCAGTTTTGGTGATATGTGTTAATGTATTTGTAACTTTGAAAGATATTTTGATGTATATTATCATTGTATGTTGTTTTACCCCCATTGGGTATGTGTGTTACCCCCTTGCAGGATGTCTAAATTGTGTCTAGACCTTAACATGCAACCTCTATTGTAAGTGAGGGAAATATTACCTTATGTAACATCATGTAATTTGTATTTGAATTCTCTCTAGGAGAATTCAACCCTATTAGGGAAGACATGTGGGACCCAATCTTATGTTTGATCAATGACTTGAAAAGGTATAGATAGGGAGGCGCTCTCCATCATTTATACACAACACACACTCTCAATTTCTCATGAGAGAGAGAGAGAGAGAGAGAGAGAACTAGATGATGAATACTTCTTATTACTATTTTTTATCATCTTACTACTCTGAGGAAGTTAGCGGGGTTTTCTCCTTTATGGTTTCCCCAGTGAAAATATTTGTGTCTCATGTATTTTTTATATCTTATGCATCTTGTTGTGCTTGTTATTCTTTCAGATAAAGATCTGAGATAATCTAATAAGATCTTAAGAAAAACTAACAATATGATGCCAAAGTGCCTTTTAAGGATTTTGTAAGCTATTTTGGTCATTTGTAAGAGGCTTTGTACCCACCCTTGAGAGATTATGGAGAGTAAAAGGACTTCATTGTTGAATCCAGAGTCCCTTTGTAGTAGTTGGAGGCATTTTGTACTTCTTCAAGAATTTTTTTTAAGACTAATAAGATCGGTCCTCATTGGAGCTGGACCCGGAGACGTAGCATAGGCGAGGTGAACTCCATTATCATCTATTGTCTACCAATTTCATGGTTCGCATATATTTTATTTATTTATGAGTTTCATTTGTTATCTTTAGGGGTACTGGCACTACAACTTGACTTCTCTTTATATGTTTCTTTCCATGCATTTGTTTTCAGGTTCCCTTTATCTTATAATTTCCCTTATAATCCGATCTCTAAGCTACATCCTATAAAATCACTAAAAAGACTAAATATTTTCTCCATTGTCCCCATCAATGATACTAGTGACCTCTATTTCTATCTCTTGTAAAATTCTATTCATATTCACTCATCGTTTCTTCACCAAAATAATCTACTATGACTAGTGTTTGAATATTTTTTCTTCATCAATTACTTGATCTTGCAATTACATGTAAATCCTAAAATAAAACTAGTCTAGGACCAATATGCTCTGTAAAATTTCATGGATATTCCACTGGAACAATTCATCAAATGGAACTTACAATTTAATTATGTTTATTATCTTATTTCTAGGCAATGATAAACAATTGGAATTGTACAATAAATAACTAGCGAAAATACATACACAATCTATATAATCAACTAAATATTTAGCTTTGGAAAACCCACTTTTTACGATTTATAAGCCTCCCTTGACCAATCTATCTATTAGATTATTTTATCCTAACTTGGGAGTCATTTTATTATTATTGAGTCCACTAGTACCATTGGGTCCACTTAGACTAGTGGGGCCACATGTACCAGTTGGTACAGTGTGGGGAACATCGATGGAGGATAACTGATACTGACTGCACTTTCATGCGTCAATTTAGGCACCTCCTAGACCAATCCCTACACTTTAAGAGCCAGTAGGAGTCCCGATACCAACCTCCTTTAGTTGTTGGGAATTGGTAACTAGTTAAGCTTAGTTGTTCAATTAGCTCACTTTCAGTTCATTTAGTGCTGGTTATGCATGGATGCATGTGGGAAGGGACCTTTTCTCACCTACCACTTACAATTAGTCTGGTTAGACTGATTATAATTGATTGTTTGACTAGATTACGAATCTGGAGTTAGGATGTTAGACTTTGTTAGTGATTTAGATATCTTTATGTTGGAATATATTAAACCCACTCACAACTTCGGATAAAATAATTAATCATTATTTGATTAATTATTCACCCACTAGCTTAATTAATTGGCATCCACTTGCGCCTTAAAGTAATTACATGCCATCTATATCCTAGGAATGATTTATTTCCAATTTTGGGTTGATCTCGACCACATTTTTTATCATCCATAATTAGTATACAGGACTTTACAGTAGATTCTACTTTATTCTACTTTTCTGCTTTTCCTGCTTTTCTATGGATAAGATAAAAGCTAGTCAACTAGGAAACTGTGAGCTTTTGCTTCCAACCCATCCTCCATTAGTTTTTCTCCATTTTCTAGTATTATCATGTTTTTTCCATTTCCTTGACAACTCACTCATTCTTTTTCCAACTCATGAGGTCCTTGATAGATTTGGGAAGTGCTTTAGCCACCTATGGCGGTTTGCTATATTTTGGTAAGTCAGCCTTTTTGAGCTTTATGAGTTTTTTCCATACAATTCGATTTTCCTATGAGGGGTGTACTATTTATGTACACTATTATTCATAATTATTCAATGGAAGGATACACACCAATATTCATCTCTTAATTCATGTGATTCAGTCACTTGCTCTAATTCTCAAGAAATGTGGGATTGAGAAAGAAGATGATCAATTAATCCTTTCCATTCTTTCAAAATTGGGTCCTGATTACTCATTTTTTGTGTCTACCTTTCATGCAACTAGGCTTGTTGTTCCTAAGAGGAAAATGCCTTCTTTAAATTCTTTTATTGATTCACTAACAAAGGAGAAAGATAAATTGATCCATATGGGTGTCCTTAATTCGTCAAAGGGAAAGGATCATTCTCTCTTGGTTCAAGGAAGCAATAAATTCAAATCAAAAGACAAGCAAATTGTGAAGAAGCCAAAGTCAGAAATTGAAGATGAAGATTCATATGAAGATTTAATGAAGAAAGTTAAGAAGAAAGGGAGCACATCCAAGTGTTCTTATTGAAGGAAGGGTTTTCATTCAAAGAATAAGTGTTTCAAGAAGAATATGGAAATCATGTCTCAGCTTCTTGAGAAGCACAAGATCAAAGTTCCAGATGAACTAGACAAGCCTGCTGATTCCTTAGAACAATGTCATACTGCACAGTTCCAAGGTTATATAAATTATGCTTTGAGTTCCAGAGTTCCCTCCTTTTCTCATATCTTCAATATATATTTATTCTCTGATATATAAGAATCATAAATATCAGAACATTTCTTTTATGATCCTCCTTTCGGTCTACTAGATTCATCTCCCAAAAATTGTGATTTTTCACTAGATATTGACTTACCTTTGAGAAGATCTTCCTCGCAAGCTTGTATATCTAATTTAGAAGATTGTTTGGAGGCTCATATGCATGCCATGACACATATAAAACCACCATCCATACCATCTACCATACCTCTAAATAATCCAAAGACTATACAAAACCCAAGATCACTAGTTGATTCCTCATTGGTCTCTTATGCAGTGATATTTATCTTACATGGTTTGAAGTATTTCCTATATTTCATTGGCTGGTTATCCATGTCCTTAGTAATATTTGGACTGATATTAAACATGTTTGGATATTTTCTAAACACTTATGGTTCAGATCTTAAGCCCATCCATCATTCTGACTTTTACACCTATCAGTTTTCCCAAGTTGTTCATAATTTTCCTAGTCTAGCCCTACATCCTCATGGAGCCACTGAAGCCTTTATCTTTGCTGTTCCATATGCTAATATTTCTGATATATAAGATTTTTATCAGCCTCATATCAGATCTATACAAGTGCTACATCATATTGGAAAATTTACATGTGATCCACATCACAATTTTGCAGCTATTCAGGGAATTGGGTGTGAAATAAATTGTCTTAATTTTTGTACTCTTTGGAAAGGAGTATGCACAGGTCTCTTTTCCATTTAAGATTATTTTTTCAGATCAGAGTTTGACAGCAGAAAGAAGCTTTCAGATAATGCTCCTACTTTATTAGATGATGAGATACAAGGATTCTCTCCTCTACCTTCTTGCAGGTTCTACACTCCAGCACATGATCATGGAGTTCATGATTTCTTCAACAAGTATTCCATCTAGAAGTACTTCACTCAGCTGATTCAAGTGAATATAAGGATATGTTGAAGACATATTATTTCAAAATTTTGTGCCTTGTGCTTTCTTGAGGGGGGATTTTCCCCATGTAGTTTTGCCTCTTTCCTCACTTTTCTGGAAATAATAATTGTTAAAGGGTGACCATAGCCTTGTTGTTGGGCCCTATATGCATCTATATGTATCTATATTTTTTTCATACCATCATAAATTCAGAATTATAGGGGGGTTTTGGAATATATTAAAACCACTCACAACTTAGGATAAAATAATTAATCATTATTTGATTAATTATTCACCCACTAGCTTAATTAGTTGGCATCCACTTGCACCTTAAAGTCAATACATGCCATCTATAACCTAGGAAATATTTATTTCCAATTCTGGGTTGATATTGACCACCTTTTTTACCATCCATAATTAGTATACAGGACTTTATAACAGATTCTGCTTTTTTTTATTTTCGTGCTTTTCTATGGATAAGATAAAAGCTACTCAACTAGGAAACTGGAAGCTTTTGTTTCCAACCCACCCTCCATTATTTTTCCTCCATTTTCTAGGATTAGCATGTTTCTTCCATCTCCTTGAAAAATCACTCATGATTTTGCCAACTCGTGAGGTACTTGATAGATTTGGGAAGTGCTTTAGCCACCTTTGGGGATTTGCTATATTTTGGTAAGTCAACCTTTTTGAGATTTATGAGTTGTTTCCATACAATTTGATTTTCCTATGAGGTATGTAATATTTAAGTACACTATTATTCATAATTATTAAATGGAAGGATACACACCAATATTCATCTCTTCATTCATGTGATTTAGTCTCTTTTCTTCTCTCTATTTTTCCTGTGTATGCTTGTGAGAATTCTTAGTAGCAAGATCTATTTCCCGTGCTTCTTCTTAGCATCATTGCACATAGAATTGATCTATTATTTATACACTTTAGTTATCCATGTAGTTAGATACATTTAGAGTCAGTTGGTATATTTGAATTCATCCCCAATGATTCAAATTATTCCTTACATAACACTACTGTAACACTGGATTCTTTAATGAACATGATATTGTATTTATCTGAGCTATATTCATCTATTTCTTATGAGATTTGATTTGTTCAGTGTGTATTTTCATTACCCTTTCACTGGATAATAATTTGGACTCATTTCTTGATGATCTAATGGAACAACAATTTTAACATGGTATCAGAGCCATTTCAAGAAAGCTTCATTTTTTTTCTACTTTCCATTGTACACCAGAAGCAGCTGGTTTTCCACATAAGTTCTGTAATATTTTCATTACTAACTTTGGACTAGTACAGAGAATTCTCTATGGGCGTTATGGAACTTGAGAAAGTGTACATGTTGAGAGGGAAGGCATTATTCTAACATAGTTCTAATGTTTTTAGTTTTGCAGTGAAATTTCTATAGGTGTTACGTATCTTGTGTGAATATATTGTCTGTTCCAGTAGCATAATTATGTATTCTCAACCTTCTACACCTCATATTTTAACACCCTTCATTTATGTTGATTGGAGGGAAGATATCCAGCTATCCTTGATCAAGTAGGGCTACTTCAGGATAATACTTTGAAGGGAGGTTTAGCCCCATCATCCAGTTGAGAGAAACAAATTTCTGAACAACTTAGATGATGCTTTTGGTTACATATGTACTCACATATCCAGAGATCTCCTCTTTCACTATCATCCAACCGAGAGAAAAAAATTTCTAAACCGCTTAGATGAAAATTTTGGTTACATATGTACTCACATATCCATAGATCTCCTCTTTCACCTTGAAGGTTTGAGGACTCCAAGGTAATCTTGGGAGAATCTTGAAGACTTTTTTGGAAAACAATATGAGATTCAGGGACACATTCTGGAGAACGAATTGGTAGCCTTACATCCCAACAATTTTGAAACCATACAACAATTCTTTACTAAATTCAAGTTTATTGCACTTCAATGCAAATATCGTGGAATAGAAAGAAAGCATGAGAAGAATTTTCTATCCATACTCAACAAAATAGGCTCTGAGTATTCTGTATTTGTTTCAATCTTAGATTCTCGAAGGGCTTCCATTCCAAATTAGAATATTCCATCACTTGATTCCTTTGTCGAGTCCTTAATAAAGTAGCAAGAGAATTTGATCCATATGGGAGTCATCAAGACTCCCAAAGGATCAAGCCCTCCTAGTGAGAGACTCTACCAAAGCACAAGATAAAGGGATATCTAAGGGAAAGAAGCCTAAATCAGCTGATTTGAAGCCTAAAGAGAATCAGAAAAATTATGAGGGAGCTTTGGGCTCTAAGAAGAAGAAGAAGGTTGAAAAGAAGATGTGGTCCTATTGTATGAATAATCATATTTACCAGTTGACTACCCTCCTCAAGCAGAATATCATTTCTCTTTCACAAAGAGCAAAGAATCCCGATGATGGATCACAGATAGAAGATGATGAAAGGTTTCATGCCTTGAAGTCTCTCCTTACTCAGTCAATAGCATATTTGATTGATTCGGGAGCATCCAACCACATGGTTTCCTCCAAAGAATCTTTCTATACCCTCACACAATCAAAAGGGCCTAATATTTGTTGGGGAAAAACATTAAAGAAATTATAACATATATCTAACGATTTATTTGTCAACCCGGAGAGAGCGTAAACTTGTGAGGTACAGACAAAATATATGCAGGGGTAGAGTATTTCTACCTTAATCTAATATTCTAGGTGACTAAAATTAGTTTTACATGCAACTGAAATTGAATTAAGTTTGCAAAAGCAGGAAATGACATGAAAAGAAATCTAATTTAGAAAACAAGGAAATTGCATGAAATAAATCTAATATAAGAAAGCATAAAATTACAGGAAATAAATTGATATAAGTCAATCAACATTAACTTGTGAGCTCTCGACAAATCTATACTAACAATTCATAAAACTGAAATCATTGAACGACAAATCTACATTATCAATTCGTGAGAAAAAAATCACTGAAACTCTATACTAACAATTCATAAGAAAGAAATCGAAATTAACATGAGAGAGTAAAAAGATTTGCATTAAGCATCATCTCCAATACATAACAATGACAATATACTCTATGACTAACTCTAAACTATTCTCTACTTCCAAACCACTAGAGAGGCCTCTAACAAAATTAGGACAGAACCATCCTATTTAAACATAGATTCAAGATAAATAATCATAATTACACATCCACTATTCTCTCAAGTTATCCCTTCAAATCCTCAACAAATCCACTTTTCTCTCAACTTATCCATTTAAGTCCTCCAACAAATATTGGATGAGATATTCTCTTCTCATTTCCATGATCTTCTCCTTGAAATTAGCCCACATTTTGAAGATGAAATTCGAATTTGAGGCTAGGTGGTGACTTTTGAGCTTGTTAAAGTCTTTAAATATACCTGTAATCATCACCAGAGTCACCCAAATTTGAGGTATAATGAAAATATGTTATTTTTCTTAATAATTAACCACAAATTCACTCAAAATACTAAAAAATAAATGATTTGGAAAGTAATAAGGTAACCCATATTTATTCATGAAAATAGTGGATATAAATGGTCTTATGGAAGGATAAAATAGGAATAAGGTGACAAATGGTATATAAAATATTAACAAAATGTGGTATTTTTGCGGCTCAAAATTTCCCCCCAATCGAACGTGTTGCATGTCCTCATGCAACTATGCATTTATTCTCTTTAAAACTTTTGGCTTTGAATATGGGTTTACATGATGATGGTATGTAACAATAAATCATTCCATGATTGGAAATGCATGAGTGGCAGAAATTTTTCTTATGGTTGGTTCTTATGTGAAAACCATAACAAATGTTGGTTCTTGTGTTAACAACATTCATTTCTTTTACTTGTATTTTTGCTGCAATGCATAGGATTTAAAAGTATACATCCATTAGAAATGATGAACCATCAATGTATATTAGAAAGCCTTTTCTTCATATTATGAATCATGCCAATATATAT
>LPNX010533019.1:245866-481477 GCA_001517045.1 Pseudotsuga menziesii | reverse complement strand
GCTCTATGTCTATAGAGCTTCCCTGGTAATAGCATTTTCCTCATGGTTTCTACTAAATCCATCCTGAGGTTGTCCAACCACTCATTGGACAAGAAAACTTGAGGTTCAGGTAGGTGGTAAGCTAAGGCCACGTATCCAGGGCTAAATGCAGCATAGCCCTGACCTTCAACATTACATATAAGCATTGTGTCATGGTTGGTGTGTGGCAGGATCCATTTCATCACTTCAGAGCATGGAAACAGCTCTGGCCTGGTGGCGACCTTCATAATGGCAGATTTTTCTATGTTTGCGTAAATGGGTGCTTCCTCAAGACCCATGTCTGGGACTTCCCTGCGGGAAATCAACATGTATATTTCTCCCCATTTATATTCAGGTTCAAACCCCGTGACACATTGGGTGTCCTCATAGATGTACTCAGTTTTTGTTTCTGCTTTGGGTACTGATGCTTCTTCCACTGCTGGGGATTTCTTCTTCTGCCTTTTGGACATTGTGAGTTCGTCCTGCCATATGTAATCATTTTGACATTAAGTAATTTGACTTTCCATACAGTGTGCATCAATTTATCCTTCCTCAAGTTTATCATAATTGTGATCACTCAAATAAGATCAAATATAAGTCTCTCATACTGAGTAACCGGACTAACATGTAGTATTGTGCAACGTGCTGTTATCCCATGCAACTAATACATATATTTCTCAACCTTACAATGCCTTATGAATGAAACATCTTATTATCTATTCTACATGCAACAAGTTTATCAGTCATACTAGTGTTAGCATGAAATCTACATTAAACTGCAATATGCCACTTTCCGCACAGTAACGATACAAACAAACTGGCATATTGTGTGCAATGTGCAATATTCCACCATTAATCTATTTCATTAACAACCGGAGTGGAGGTTCGCGATAGTCAACATTTTAACCATAGAGCTCCGCAAACACGAGACTAATGACGACTCATGCGGCTTACGGCGGAAAAGCTCCATTAACCTGATTGTACATCGTTCAGGAATCATTTACTTTCTGCCCTGGATACTCCCATGAAAAACCCCTTGCGCTTCTCTCAATCCATACACTATAAACGGTGATACCTCTCCTTAAAAGGATAGGGCTTTCAGGCGACGGGACCTAAAAGGGCGGCTAGGGGTTTCGCAATCGACACGGGCTGCGACTAAAGTAGCGAAGGAGCGACGCTGTCGACTGTAAAATATCTTTCAACAACCCAGTGCCCCCCCCCCCGGCAAACCAATGAATTCTTCGATGGAACTGCGCCTAACCGCACGGGCAAACAGCCTGGGTTCAAAACCCTTGGCAAGCACTAGGGAAACAAAAATCCCACCAGACTCCCCAATGCAAGACTCAAACCCCGACCACTCCCTGTCTATTATGGCCGCGCAGCAAGGCCTGGCGCAGACGGCGTAACGGCCGTCTGTGCCTAAAACCTTTCAAACCCTTGCGCGCAAGCAATGACTAACATGCGAAAAGTAATCGGCTTAAAAGGTTAAAAATGCGTTGCATCAATTTATCCTTCCTCAAGTGTATCATAATTGTGATCACTCAAATAAGATCAAATATAAGTCTCTCATACTGAGTAACCAGACTAACATGCAGTATTGTGCAACGTGTTGTTATCCCATGCAACTAATACATATATTGTTCAACCTTACAATGACTTATGAATGAAACATCTTATGATCTATTCTACATGAAACAAGTTTATCAGTCATACTAGTGTTAGCATGAAATCTACATTAAACTGCAATATGCCACTTTCCGCACGGTAATGATACAAACAAACTGGCATATTGTGTGCAATGTGCAATATTCCGCCATTAATCTATTTCATTAACAACCGGAGTGGAGGTTTGCGACAGTCAACATTTTAACCATAGAGCTCAGCAAACGCGAGACTAATGACGACTCATGCGGCTTACGGCAGAAAAGCTCCATTAACCTGACTGTACATCATTCGGGAATCATTTACTTTCTACCCTGGACAATCCCATGAAAAACCCCCCGCGCTGCTCTCAATCCACGCACTATAAACGGCGATACCTCTCCTTAAAAGGCTAGGGATTTTAGGCGACGGGACCTAAAATGGCGGCTAGGGGTTTCGCAATCGACATGGGCTGTGACTAAAGTAGCGAAGGAGCGACACTGTCGACTGTAAAATCTCTTTCAACAACCCAGTGCCCCCCCCCCTCGGCAAACCAATGAATTCTTCGACGAAACTGCGCCTAACCGCATGGGCAAACAGCCTGGGTTCAAAACCCTTGGCAAGCACTAGGGAAACAAAAAGCCCACCAGACTCCCCAAAGCAAGACTCAAACCCTAACCACTCCCTGTCTATCATGGCCACGCAGCAAGGCCTGGTGCAGATGGCGTAACGGCCGTCTGCGCCTAAAACCTTTCAAACCCTTGTGCGCAAGCAATGACTAACAGGCGGAAAGTAATCGGCTTAAAAGGTTAAAAACGCCCCTCCCCTCACCCTAGGTTAAGATAATAGCCAACCTGAACAAGCTTAAATCCTAGCTGGACGAGGGAAAAAACGCCAGGATCCCAAAACACGGTAGAAAATCAAAAAACGTTCAACGCAATGGGAAAAACGGGATGCACCTACCTGGCAAACCGGCGAAATGATCAAGCTGATGACGGTTGGAATTCTATCCTCGCCACCTGGAAGCTGGTATAGTGACAGCTAGACCTTCTCTCCTTTCGAAGCACGATATCTCAACTCACCGCGATAGTGCTCAACAATAAAATAAACAATACAAACCCCCAACTGTCGCACCGTATATATAAAAAACGCCACACGTGCGAGCATTTAAATCAGGCACGAAAATAAAGCAGCGTCGGGTGACTAGACATTCATTCCCTCCACAACGGCGGACAATCCCTGGTACTAAATCACCCGCCCGGCTAAATATAACGCGTGAACAAAACGACAGTCGGGCGTTGGCGGATACCTTGATCGGATGACCAAGAATCCGAACCCCTCCACAACGGCGAATGCTCGGAGCACGATGCTGTCCGCAACGGAGGAGCAAACGATGGCCAAGCGCTCCGCTACAGAGCCAGAAAAAAACAAAACACACATCGGGGCGCCGATGAAAGTCAAAGTTGGAAGCGATCCGCAACGACGGATGCCTGAAAAGGAGGTCTGTCTGCAGCATCAGATGAGGGAGACTTCAAATCCCTCCGACGAAGAATCCAAACCCACCCGAAACGTCACAAAATGAAAACCCACGCACCACGGTGGACAGAAAAGGAGAGTCGACACCCGAAAATGCTCCGCAACGGTGGAGGGTAGGATCAAATATCTTCCCGCAACGGTGAAGAGGACAAAGACTTAACTTTCGATTAAAAAAAAAAAAAGGCTTCGAGAGATATGCAAGACGATGATGCATTCAACTAAGGCTGGGATTCATTAAAACATTGAAATGAGCAAGCACCAATCGATTGAAAGTAACCCAAAGTACCGAAAGACACTTTAAAATCCATAGGCAAAAAATCAATAGGCTGAAATCAAGAAAAGAATTGACTAACTCAAAGTAAAGGAGGGTCCCAAAATTTTCAGAATTTTGGGAAATTGTTGCAGATGCAACAATTGGCGACTACCTGGTGAACCCCAGATCTCTGCATTAACTCTCTCTCCTAGCTTAATACTGTCCGAATAAAATTGAAATCTTCTAGATGTCTGTATCCCTAAGTTAGCCAACTTATGCATTAAAATACTTAGAAGAAGTCTATCTTTTCGGGAAAAGGTACACCAGCAGTGTTTCAGGTCTGAATAACTCTTTTGACGCCAAATAAATGAGGTTCATTTTACCTGCCCTTTGGAAGTTATAGCTTAAACACCACAGGATTGTGACAGAGGGTGATAGTATTATCCTTTTATTCCTCATTCCCCTTCCAATCTGCACTTTTGTGCCCTTTTTGAACTTTAGTTCTTTTGATATGAGTCCTCCTGTATGCCTTTCTTACTGAATTTTAATTCAGGATCCTCTATCCCATAGTGTCCTTTTGTGTGAACAATGTACTTTGTAGTTCAGTTCACAGACGGAGAGGATCTTGTGGCCATTTGGTACTTTATGCTTTGAGATTCATGCTTTTCGAGCTTTGCTTTGATATGTGTTGTTCCTTTCAGGAGCTTTGACTCTTCATAGCTTTTAACTTGTCTTAATCCATGGCATGGGATCATTTATATGTGATAAACTATCCCGCTCTGCTTCCTTTCCGTGGGTCTTTTGCTGTCAGCTTCCTTGGGTATTTAAGATGTGAGATGGATGGAGCCTCTAAATAGTACTTCAGACCCCTTTTTCAGTTCTGGGTTATTTACAAGGATTAAGTAAGACTTCAAGTGAATGCACTGCCCGTTAGGAATACAATTACTAGAAGATATTCTATACTTTATAGCACAGTTTTTTTGTTTTTTTTTTTTAGCTCAAGACTTTAGTTGATACAGAACCCTGACATTCCCATTGCATCCAAAATTGTGCCTCTTATTCAAAATCAAAAGGAAAACTAACAAAGCTATAAAGAAACAGTAGCAAAGCAAGTAATAAAAGAAGAACCATCAAAGCATTAAAGCAAGAAAACAACATAAGCGACAAAGCAATTTATTTATGTACAGATGAAAACAAAGAAACAAACTTTTGCCCATTTCTGAAAAGTTATAAATCTAAAACTGAGGAATGAGCTGGGTTTTAGACATACATTATCTAACCATGATCCAACTGTGCTGTTATAGAAATGGCACTCATATCCAAAACCCTGCAATCGTTTCTTTCAGCCTGAGGGAGTTGAAGGAGCTCAGGCTGAGTGTCCATCATAGGACTGGCCTCTTTTGAGGTGTGTCGTCTCAGCTTACACTTAGTCAGATGGTTTCCCAATACAGACTCAGCAGATTCGTTTCCTTCTCCTAGCTTAGTGACATTGTGCTCCATATATGGCTCTCTCAAAATCTTAATCATGTTTGGGCTACCCTTCTGAGGTAACCACAAATGAGACCAGTCTGAAGAAAAGTACCCATTTAATCTTGCTGTCCAATCTCGGTTCAGGATCATTCCATATCCATCAAGGATTTCTGCTACTATGATGTCAATGTAATGACATGTCCTTTTATTTGCAGCTAATCGGATCAGAACATCCTCCATTTCCCCTACTACTTTGACACTGGTTTCGTCAAGTTGAGTAACATCCCAAATAGTAGGTTTTAGTGGCCCATTAAGTTTTTTGCAAACTGCCAGGGGCATAACATTCATGGATGATCCAGAGTCTACCAAACAATTATGGACCTAGTATGATTTAAAATTTCAAGAGTCACAAGGAAAGGTGGGGCGCTGGTTTTCTTAGTCTTGATCAACTCAATCTTTTCTTCCACAGGTTGGTTTGTTGTGGGCAACTCTTCTTCCAGTTTGCCATGAATATCCTTGGGTATGTCATCTTTAGCCTTCACATCAGCCTGCCCTTTTTCTTCCTCTTGCAAATCTGGGACCTTAGATGTTATTGCATTGTTCTTAATGGCCAGGTTTTCATCTTTTGTGGTTGTAGGGGTAAATTTGAGAATTGAGAACGTCTTCTTCTGTGTTAAACAACGATATACCATTCCATGAAAACATATTATCATTGTCTGGTTTTACTAAGGTCTGCTTCTCTTTTTCTTCCTCACCACTGTCCCTATTCAATCCTGGATCCAACAACTTATTCATCACCAATGTTATTGAATGTAACCACTGAGGACACTTCTTCTTAGAATGATGTTGTTGATGAAAAGTATAGAAATTATCTCCTCCTATTTCTGTTATGTTTATTGATGCCAAATTTGGAGGTGGGACTTGCCATTGGTTATTATCTTCCTTCTTTGGATAGTATGGCTTATTGGTTTTCTGAATGTCCCTCTCCTTTTCCAGATCTAAAATTCGGTTGGACATTTTCTGAAGCACTTTCATCATTTCATGATAATTATGTGGTTGATCTTCTTTAGATTTAGATAGCAGTGAGCTTCTTACTACAGTGGTCTTATCTTCAAATGAGTCAGGATAGTCCTCTATACTCTCACTTTCAGCCTCTACTCTTTCAGCCTCTTGATAGGTTTCTGCCAGCGTGGTCTTGAGTTTCATCTTGGCAAACATGGCCAACTCAGGGCCTCAGGCTGAGGTATAATACTCAATTAGAACTTTGTCTGAAGGTCTATCAATAGCAGAAATTTTTTTTAAGTACAATGAAAATCTCTGAGTGAAATTATGTACCTTTTCATTCCTTTCTTTTCTTAACAAACCAAGCCCTTTCATCAATGAAGCATGCGTCTTTTGAGCAATATACTTACTCCTGAAAACACTCTCGAAAGTGTCCCAATTATGAATGGAGTTTGCAGGTAGTCCAAAGTACCAGGATGCTGCTGCTCCTTTCAGAGTATGAGGAAAAAGTCTACACACCACATCTTCATACTCTCCAGCCCTTAGCCCTTCTAACGCTAGGTAAAAACTTTGAAGATGATCATCTACAACAATGTTGTCCGCGGGGTCAAATTTGGGCAAAATATTGTCAAAGGCTTGAGGTAGGTTATGCAAAGGAGGAGTTAAGTTTAGAGGTGACCTATCTCTCCATGCCGGCAAAGGGTTAGGTTGATTACCAGCCATGAGCAAAGGTAAGCGAGTAATACTAGTAAAAACAGGGTTTCAAGGATAGAACCGGAAACTTCAACTTTATAACATCTGCTGGTAGGGTAGTCACGGGAAATCAAATTCCACGGCCAGCCTTTACTGGCGGCCCTCCTTCTAGCACCAAAACTGTTGAGGCCTGGAAATTCGCAGGCGACAACAGTAAGGGATTCTCCCCAATCAACGTTCGCAACTAGCCTGTTGATCGTTTGGTATAGGGAATCCGTCCGGTTTGCGGTCCAGCTACCGTAAGCCAAAGTAACAAACAAGGGTTTTACCGGTTGCGGCCCGGTCAACTGGAATTTGCATTTCATACTTACGTCAAAAATACAAATTCCGGTGGACCGGCCGCAACCGGTAAAATCCTTGTTTGTTACTTTGGCTTACGGTAGCCGGACCGCAAACCGGACGGATTCCCTATACCAAACGATCAACGGGCTAGTTGGGAATGTTGATTGGGGAGAATCCCTTACTGTTGTCGCCTGTGAATTTCCAGGCCTCAACACCCGAATAGTGTGCTGGGGTCGATGGGGCAATACTTGTTGAAATGTGGGCCTTAAGGAATCCCACATCAATCAACACGAGTTGTACATAATGAGTTGTAGTACTATAGATAAAAGATCTCACGGTCAAATAGTTTTTATGGCAAGGATAACAAAGCAATGCATTCATGGAAAGGAATCTCAATGGTTTTATTCAGAAGGCAAAAGATAAACTGAAAATGAGGAAAATGTGTGCAACTCAGAAAGGTGGACATGCGGGAATTCATGATGTATAAGGAAGAAAAAGTAGACTCTAACATGGATGATGGATAAGCTTGGAAGGAAAAAGGATAAGTAATCACGACATGGAGTAATTGGTTTCTGAAAGGCTTCTTTGTGGCAGCAAAATGTCATGACATACACAGTGGAAACTCAACTTCTTCAATCTTTTAATGAAACATTTTTTCTGAAAAGTTTCTGCGATTCTGGAAATTATTTCTGCATCCCATTTGTTCATCTTTAAACATGGAAAATGTTAGCATTTTCCTACAACAAACTTGTGAGAGCATTGAAAATACATGAAATTATGTGCTTAAAAAAAGGTGTTGCAAATAATTCTACTAAATCTTATGAGTTCTCACATTTTTTACTTGTCTCACCTCCTACAACTTTATTGTCTCGCGCTAACAACACCAGCAAGATTTGGCATGAGAGATTTGGCCATATCAATTTGAAATATCTCTAGGAACTCCACAATGATAAAATGGTTGAAGGTTTTCCTCTCATCCAAACTTTCGATGGAATATGTTCTGGTTACTTGATAGGTAAGCATCTAGAGAAGAGGTATGAAGTTGGGAAGGCACATAGAGCTGCCTCTATACTTGATTTGATACATAGTGATGTGGTTGGACCTATTCCCACAAAATCCATCAATGGTTGTAGGTATTTCCTCAAATTTATGGATGATTGTTCTAGGTACGGTTGGATCTACTTTATGAAACAAAAATCATAAGTTTTTGATATTTTTAAAGTTTTTAAAGCTATGCTTGAGAATACTTTCTATAAGAAAATCAACTCCATAATATCTGATAAAGGAGGAGAGTACATAAAAAGAGACTTTCAATATTTTTGTGAATCAAAGGGGATTCGAATGGAACACTCAGCTGCATACACACCACAACAGAATGGTGTGGCTGAGAGGAATATCAGATCACTAAAGGAGATGACAACATTACTTCTCTATGCCAAGAATATCCCTCCTTCTCTTTGGGCAAAAGTTGTAAATTGTGCTTCATATTTGCAGAACAAAGTGCCTCATAAACTAGTGGTTGGGGCCACTGCATTTGAATCACTGCATGGGCATAAGCCCAATGTCTCTCACCTGAGATTTTTTTGTTCCAAAGCTTGGGACAAAATATCCATTGACAATAGGAAAGCCTTCCAATCCCAAAGTAGAGAATACATTCTGCTGGGATATGCAAACAATGCAAAAGGATACAAGTTGATGGAGGTTGAAACTAGGAAATGCTTCATTGAATGGAGTGTTTAGTTTGAAGAATATCATTTGTATGCTACTATTGGGCCTCGAAATTGTCTTTTATAATGGCTTTATTTACATTAATTTCCTCGCATATTTACCGAAATCTAATACATTTATCTTTAATTTGTCTACCTTTTACTATGTTTTCATTAATTATAACTTATAAATGTAAAAGAATCTTAATTCATCATTTTTTATGTGTTATTGCATTTAGTGCGCATTTAGGCACTCCATTCAGCCCCTTCTTTCGGTCCTAAGTTCCACGCTAAGATTAATGGCATGTTTCTTAGGTTCTTGGTTTGTTTTATCCTCACCTTCTATTTTCCATATGTCCCATGAATACCTGCACATACAAAAACCATGAGTAATGATGAACTTGGAGTATTTGTTTAAAATTAAATAAGAAAGAAAATAGATAATATTAAAAAAATGGAAACTAAATAAAGATAATAAAAATATTAAAAAGATGGGAATTAATAAAAAAAATACAAAATAGGAATTAAATATTAAAACCACTCATATTAAACAACCCATAAATTGGATTGTAATAAACTTATTAATTATTTTGAACCCTATGTCACTTGCTTAATCCATTTTAAAGTGAGTTCATGTATATCACTTATTTATATAACCATTTTTCTTAAGACTTCATGTTCCATATATATTACCATTTCATGTTTTGGAAATTAACGAACCGTATGTTTTATGCAGGTTGTAAATAATATATGCAGGACGTAAAGGATGAGCTCGCATGCCGTGAAGAAGAGGAGCATGCCAGAAAAAAAATGGAACCTAGCTTCCAGCAAATAAAACCTAGTTATAATCAAATTTGGCACCCAACAAATAAAATTCATCCATGAATTAATCTTAGCATCCAACTCGTTATGCGACCCTCTGTCCTACCCGTGATTTTGCTAGTTGGAATATTCTGGATCATTAAAAGCACAAAACCATTTCATGGTTCTGTTAGCAATGTGGCCTTTAGGGTTCATGATCCCTCGTTCTAGAAGATCCATGCTCCTGTTCGCACAACCTGACAACGCATCAGATGCCCACTTCAAAGAGAATCAATGCACGGATTGTGGGAAATGACCTGTGTGCTCGCTAAGCCATTTTCTTCAGCAATTAAGACTGGTTATTATTAGAGCGGTTGACCATTGAAAGGGTCGACATTCTCTCTCATTATAAGAAACTATATAAAGACATCTTTGTTTGAGAAACATATACGGAGATACACAGGAAAAATGTTTGTAAATTTTGTTTCTGATATTAATGTAAAAGATCTACTGAATCGTTAATTTTATTTCCAGTTTAGCATGGGATATCCTCTTTTCTTGAGAAGGGCCCCTCACCAACAATGGAATTCCTTGTTCATACAATTTTTTTTTCTCCTTTTTGTAGATAAGTCATTTTATTTTTGTAGGTAAATAGTTTGTTTCCTGTAGATGAAATTTTGTTGTTGATAAAACTGTAACTTTCCTGTGTTTTTATGTGATTTATTCATTTAAAATTGATAGGGCCCGCCATTTCCATTTATGTTTAGTTCATCTCTCAGTCGTCCATTCGCACTATTCGTCCAGATTGATTTCCAGTTAGTCTTTCAGCCTTTAATCCAAATTTAGATAGAATTTTCAAAAATTTGCAGTCATTTCCAAAATTCTTTTATACAGGGATAGTTAATTAGGTTCTATGTTGATTTTCTAGTACTTTAACATTTCCTGTAACTTTCATTTTCATTCTTAATCTTCATTTTAAGTTGTAATTTAGTTACTTATTTCTTTCTTTTGGTTCCAATTAACAACATGGTTTCGAAATAGTCTTAAATTCTTTTCCATACACCTTCCCATATTCATAAACTTCCTCATGGTTTTATTCATATTTGTTTGTACATATTTAACATAGGATAAAAGTGATTTATTTAATACATTTAACATATAAGAGTGGTAATATGTTTTGTATATATTTTATCTTTTGTAAATAACATTATGACTTGTAAATATATAATAACCTTTTTAATTTGTGTATTAACTTTTGATCATTATATAATTTAATTTACAAATATTTAATAAATGGATATTTTGTATATTTAATAAATGGATGTTTTATATATTTAATATTTTATAATTTGTTTAATAAAATTTGTGTATCAGATCATTTGTAAGTGTATTTTGTAAGTTATGTATATTGCATGGCTTGTATGAATTTAATAAATTTTGTGGGATTGATACTGAGCATTAGGAAGAGGGATTGTTTTAGACTGTTTTCATTATTTCCTTCATATTAGATGCATTAGTTTTCAGTATTTTAAAAGTTTCATTTTGAAAGTTCTCATAGCTTAGTTTAATATGAATTTACTTTTCAAATTCATAGGTTAGTCGTTGATTAGATTGGATTTGTTAAATTAGTTTGCTTACATTAGTTTATGATTCTTCGCAAAGTATTTGTTTACACTTGGTCCTTAGATTAGTGTTTCAATATGCTTTATACGATTGCACAGAGTTTGATAACTAGAGTAGGATAGTTGGTTGGTTTTATCTTTTTGAAAATATAGAGTATTTTTTCTCATGGAATAGATAGATTAGTTTCTCTTTTCACTTGTAGCATAATTTCGTGTTTTATAGTAATTAATTTCATATTTTGCTTTTGTAATTAATTTCAGCTTTCGCTTTCATAGTTAATCACATGGTTAAGTAGATTCTCATCCCTGCATAACCATATAGTTCATGCATTCATGAAATAGTTTAGTGGATTTGTTTCATGTTTTGAATATTTAAATTTACTCTCATTAGAATAGATTGATTTCAGACCAAGTGACCTCTTTCCTAGATTAGTCGTTGCAATTTCATTTCCTAGAATAGATTAGCATAACAGTAGATTAGATTTAAATTCTAGTTGCTAAATAGTTTCTCTGCTTTCATAAGAATAGATTGGATTCCTGCATCTAATTCATGATAGTCATCCTTCTAGTTTAACATCATGTAGTTGCATGATCAGTGCATTTTCATATCTAGTTAGATTATATTAGAATAAGCTTTAATCTTGCACATATAGTGTTTGCATCTCACAAGCTCCCTTCCCAGGTTGACAATTAAGTGTTGAATTAGATACTGCATATTTTACCCAACATTTTGGCACCGTTGACGGGGAGGCGCTAAAGGGATTAGATTTTAGGTAGATAGATTCATTTTACATTACACGGCAAGGGGGAGGGGTGAATGGTAAGATGAGATTTAGGAACCTACGCATCCATTATAGTGGGGTGCCCTGAAGCCTTGTTGTTCCTTTTCCACATTTACTTTTCGCAAGTTTATTTTGGATAGGTGTGATTTTGTAAATTTTCTTTAGTAGTAGATAATATTTTAAAAAAACAGAGAGAAAAACACATAATATTTTTGTGTGCTGTAAGAACCCCGAAGACTAATCCTTTTGTGAAGCGGGACCTATCAACCAACCAAATGGATTCAAAGGATTTCATTAGTATGAGATAACTATCTCAAATCGTAGCAGCAACTAGGAATGATTCTCACCAGGTAAAAACTATATTGACAGCAGTTGAGAGCTTATCAACCTCTCCTGAAATAACAGACGAACCAAAATCTCAAGAACAACAAAAAGATGTTCTTTGCAAGACTGCAAAAGAAGCTAATACATTGGGGATTACACCCGAAGGAGAGCAACCGGAAATTAAAGAGTTCTTTACATGCAAGCTAACAGATCTATCATATGCTCAAACAACTACTCAACTAGAAGAAGAGGATCTATATGACATAGTGAAGGAAGGTGAGTACCAATACTACATCGAAAGATGGTTTCAGGAGCTAACTCGACCTCAATACCATTCATTCAATCAACACCTATTGATGGAAAGAGAAGTAAGTTGGTTGAACTTCCACATTCAGGTAATTGCTACAACAATATTTTCATATGTGGATAAAGGTACAATTCTCATTTTGCTTCACACTTGGTTTCATTGGAAAAGCTCATATACTTGAATAAATACGTTTTCTTTCTTCTTAGGTAGGGAAATATGTATATAAATAAAATTTTCAATCCTTAGTTTAGGGAATAATGCAACTTTGTTTTTTTGTTTTCTTTTTCAAATAAAAGAACTAAGAAAAAGATCATGTTAATGACTAAACCAAAATAATTTTACATCATTATTCATTTTCATACATGCATATTTCTAATTATACCAATTACTCAATACCAACTTTAAACATCATGGGGATTTGTCATAAATTAAGGTATAGCTAAAACCTATAGGTCACTCATACATCCTAGATTCATTATCAAGGCTTGTTATTTGAGCATCTCTACTACAGAGTAGCATAACGGTGAATGAAATTTCTAGTTTGCGAGAGAACACTATTATAATTCTATATGACGAAAGGCAAATTTTGGGACTAGAGACACCTTTCATTCATTATCTTATCGCTTCATCTACTTTACACTAAATCCATCAATCGTGTGTATATTTGATTTAGTAGATTCCTCTTGCATCCTTTATTTTGGTTCCATGATAAATAAATAAAAAGACTAGCTGTCCTCCAATCCATATACCATCCCACCCTGTAGCATGGTTTTCAGAGCAGCTCTCCCACCAATCCTTCATAGGAAAAATAATCTGTCGAATATCTATAGGGACTGGAAACATTGGGACAAGAGCCTCCGATAGAAAATGGGTTTAATAGGTGAACCCATTAGGGTACTGAATAGGCTCGCTGTCAGCGGGTACCAGCCTGTGGTATGACAAGGTAAACCCGACGGGGTACTGAATAGGCCCGACTGAAAGAAGGGAATCTACCTGGGGAGGAAAGCTTCTTAACAAGAGAGAGAAAAGGTCAAAAAAGAAAAAGAAAAAGAGAAACAAATATGAAAATGACTTTGTGATAATAAAGGTTGTTGTGGGTCTACTGGAGGAAGGTTTGCATGGTTGATATAAAGAAAATAAACTCCATCAATCTGCCATTTGAAAATGTTTGTAAGTTGTACTTAAGACCCTATTGTCTAACTCATAATATACGTAGGATATAACTATCCTATAAGTGGGACCCATAAAATTAGGAGTCTAATGAACTTGAAATGCAAACTGTGTCCATAATTACTTGAATAACGATAAACCTTTGATAAGTAGCACAGATGATAGGTTTCCTATAGGCTCTACAGACTATCTATACCCTCATGTTTTGTACTTTAACCTAGTATTTATTCATTCATGGCCTGAGAACATGCCATACCTCCGATCTAGGGGAGAGAGTCTCAATTTATATGGTCTTCATAAGTATGAATTATTAATAATAGGAAGAATTGTATGTATTGAGAAATCCTAAATTCGGTTTTTTTCTAAGTTCTAGTTTTCATGTAGTAATAAAGATGGCTTTGTTTTGCTCAATGATTGCCTACAAACTATTTATGATCAACCAGAGTTTTTGAATAAATAAAAGACCACTTCTGATTCATTCATGGCATGAGGACATGCCATATATTTGGTCTGGGGGTATGTTGGGCCTTGAAATTGTCTTTTATAATGGCTTTATTTACATTAATTTCCTAGACTATTTACCGAAATCTAATACATTTGTCTTTAATTTGTCTACCTTTTACTATGTTTTCATAAATTATAACTTATAAATGTAAAAGAAGCTTAATTCATCATTTTTAGTGTGTTATTGCATTTAGTGCGCATTTCGGCACTGCATTCAACCCTTTCTTTTGGTCCTAAGTTCCACGCTAGGATTAGTGGCATGTTTCTTAGGTTCTTGTTTTGTTTTATCCTCACCTTCTATTTTTTGTCGGTCCCATGAACCTGCACATATAAAAACCATGAGTAATGATGAACTTGGAGTATTTGTTTAAAATTAAATAAGAAAGAAAATAGAAAATATTAACAAAATGGAAACTAAATTAAGATAATAAAAATATTAAAAAGATGAGAATTAATAAAGAATATTCAAAATAGGAATTAAATATTAGAACCACTCATATTAACCAACCCATAAAGTGGATTGTAATAAACTTATTAATTATTTAGAACCATATGTTACATGCTTAATCCATTTTAAAGTGAGCTCATATATATCACTTATTTATACAACCATTTTTTTGTTAAGACTTCATGTTTCATATATATTACCATTTCATGTTTTGGCAATTAATGGACCGTATGTTTTATGCAGGTCATAATAATATATGCAGGCATAAAGGATGAGCTCGCATGCCATGAAGAAGAGGAGCGCACCAAAAATAAGATGGAACCTAGCTTCTAGCAAATAAAACCCAGTTATAATCAAACTTGGCACCTAGCAAATAGAATTCATCCATGAATTAAGCTTAGCATCCAGCTCGTTATGCAGCCCTCCGTCCTACACGCAGTTTTGCTGCTTGGAATATTCTGGAGCGTTAAAAGCACAAAACCATTTCATGGTTCTATTGGAAAAGTGGCCTTTATGGTTCATGATCCCTTGATCTAGCAGATCCACGCTCTTGTTCGCCCACCCTGACAACGCATCAGCTGCCCACGTCAAAGATAATCAATGCACGGATTGTGGGAAACGGCTTGTGTGTTGGATGAGTTGTTTTCTTTATCAATTAAGACTGGTTATTATTAGAGCGGTCGACCACTGAAAGGGTTGACTTTCTCTCTCATTATAAGAAACTATATAAAGATGTCTTTGGTTGAGAAACATATACGGAGATACACATGAAAAACATTTGTAAATTTTGTTTCTGATATTAATCTAAAAGCTGTGTTGAATTGTTAATTTTATTTCCAGTTTAGCGCGGGATATCCTCTGTTCTTGATAAGAGCCCCTCACCAACAACAAAATTGTTTGTTCATACAATTTGTTTTTGCTCCTTTTGTGCATATAAGTCATTTCATTTTTGTAGGTAAATAGTTTGTTTCCTGTAGATGATGTTTTGTTGTTTATAAAACTGTAATTTTCCTGTGTTTTTATGTGATTTATGCATTCATAATTGATATGGTTAGCCATTTGATTTTTTTTTAGTTCATCTTTTAGCCTTCCATTCGTACTATTCGTCTAGATTGATTTCCAGTCTATCTTTCAGCCTTTAATCCAAATTTAGATAGACATTAGAGCAAATTTGGGGTCTAAATGGGTCTTATAAGAAAACGCACCAACAATAAATTTTGTGAGTTGGAATTCAAGAACCAATAGAATTTCAATAAAATGAGTCAACCATAATGGTTGAATTGACATATTTGCCATAAAAGAATTTCATATTTTCGACATATGTCCCTATGTTTTTACTCAAATTTTAGGAAGGAGAGCTCAATGGATGTGGAATTTAATTTCGCATCCAACAAGTACCCACACTGCATACTTTTGATGGACCTCGCTACCCCAAAAATAAGAAATACCTGAAAAAATGTGATGATGATGTCATCATCACATTTTTCAAGAATTTCTTGTTCTTTGGGTAGCGGAGTCTGTCAAACGTATGCAGTGTGAGTACTCTTTGGATGCGGAATTAAAGTCTACATCCAATAAGATCTCCCACTCGGAATTTGAGTAAAAACACAAGGAGATATGTCGAAAATACAAACAAAAAAAGTAGTTTTTTCATTCTTCCTCCAAAATTAATAACTATTATTTAATTATTTTAGCTATTATTTTATTATTTTAACTATTATTTTATTATTTTCCTTAGGAGGCCCATTTTAGACCTCAAATTTTCTCTAATGATTTTCCAGAATTTGCAGTCATTTTAAGAATTGTTTTATACATGGATAGTTAATTAGGTTCTATGTTGATTTCCCGGTACTTTAACATTTCCTGTAGCTTTCATTTTCATTCTTAATCTTCAGTTTAAGTGTTAATTTAGTTCCTTATTTATTTATTTTGGTTCCAATTAACAAACATGGTTTCCAAACAATCTTAAATTCTTCTCCATATACCTTCCCATATTCATAAACTTCCTCATGGTTTCATTCATATTTGTTTGTACATATTTAACATAGGATAAAAGTGATTTATTTAATACATTTAACGTAGAAGAGTGATAATATGTTTTTAATATATTTTATCTTTTGTAAATAATATTATAACTTGTAAATATATAATAACTTTTGTAATTTGTGTATTAAATTTTGAGCATTATATAATTTAATTTACAAATATTTAATAAATGGATATTTTGTATATTTAATATTTTATAATTTGTTTAATAAAATTTGTGTATTAGATCTTTTGTAAGTGTATTTTGTAAGTTATGTATATTGCATGGCTTGTATGAATTTAATAAATCTCGTGGGATGGATTGCGAGCATTAGGAACATGGATTGGTTTAGATTGTTTTCGTTTTTTCTTTCATATTAGATGCATTAGTTTTGAGTATTTTAGAAGTTTCATTTTGAAAGTTCGCATAGCTTAGTTTAATATAAGTTTACTTTTCAAATTCATAGGTTATTCGTTGATTAGATTGGATTTGTTAAATTAGTTTTCTTACATTAGTTTATGATTCTTCGTAAAGTATTGTTTACACTTGATTCCTGGATTAGTGTTTCAATCTGCTTTATACGATTGCATAGACTTCAATAACTAGAGTAAGATAGTTGGTTAGTTTGCTCTTTTTGAAAATATAGAGTAGTTTCACTCATTGAATAGATAGATTAGTTTCTCTTTTCACTTGTAGAATAATTTCCTTTTTTATAGTAATTAATTTCATATTTTTCTTTCATAATTAATTTCAGCATTCACTTCCGTAGTTAATCACATGGTTAAGTAAATTCCCATTCCTGCATAAGCATATAGTTCATGCATTCATGAAATAGTTTAGTTGATTTGTTGCATATTTTGAATGCTTAAATTTAATCTCATTAGATTAGATTGCTTTCGGACCAAGTGACCGCTTTCCTAGATTAGTCATTGCAATTTCATTTCCTAGAATAAATTAGCATAATAGTAGATTAGATTTAAATTCCAGTTGCTAAATAGTTTCTCTGCTTTCATAAGAATAGATTGGATTCCTGCATCTAACTCATGATAGTCATGCTTGTAGTTTAACATCATGTAGTTGCATGATCAGTGCATTTGCATATCTAGTTAGCTTAGATTAGAATAAGCTTTAATCCTGCACATATAGTGTTTGCATCTCACAAGATTCCTTCCTGAGTTGACAATTAAGTGTTGAATTAGATAGTGCATATTTTACCCAACAGTTGCACCACCATCCATAGAACAAGAATGTATAAGCACTCTTCCCCTACCATTTTGTTGATGATGATTTATTACATGTTTAATATTCAGATGAAGAGGATCAAATCTAGCATGATCCTGTTATTGACACTAAATCTCATGAGATTCTAGATCCAGATCCAATATCCATTCCAAACCAAAATCCTAAGCCTAGATGGAAATCCAGAGGATAGAAGGAGAACTAGGTCTCAGTATAAGAATGAGCATGTTCCACTTCCTCTCATAGATTCATTCTCTACTCACTGGTGCAACAAAATTGTAGGACGGTGCTACTTGAGGATAGAAAATGATCAACCACTTGGCCCATAGAAGTAGAAAATTGATCATCCTCCACCTATTACATCGAAAAGAAACACACAGATCCATCAGTTCACAACGACATTGAGAGGTTCACATGCATAGATTTAGGATGATGCTGCATAGAAGAACCATATTGATGAATAGAGATGTAAATTTGTAGCAGTGTTTTGACAAGTAATTTTTCTAAGGAGGAAGCTTCTTTCTTCTAATGATAGTTTGTAATTTCCTATTTTTTGCTTATTTTGATGGGGGTTTTCCCATGAGGTTTTCCCCCATTTCCTTCATTTATTAAACAACATTTTTTAAATTTTAGCTTTTATTTGGGTGACTTATGGCCTTATTGCCAAGGCCCACAATTGTCCAAGTTAGGATTCAGGGGGGCTATTAGTATTTATAATCCTCCCTTGACCAAACTATCTATTAGATTATTTTAGTCGAACTTAGGAGTCATTTTATTATTATTGAGTTGAATAGTACCACTGGGTCCACTTGGAATAATGTTGTCACTTGTACCAGTCACTAGAGTCTGGGAAACACCGATGCGGGCTAACTGATACTTAATGCACTTGCATGCATCAATTTAGGTGCCTCCTAGACCAATCCCTACATTTTATGAGTCACTAGAAGTCCTGACACCAACCTCCTTCAGTTGTTGGGAGTTGGTAACTAGTTAAGCTTAATTATCCTTCAGTTACATTCAGTTAGCTCACTTTCAGTTCAGTAAGCACCATTTATGCATGGTTGCATGTGGGAAGGGGCATTTTGTCACCTACCACTTGCAGTTAGACTGGTTAGACTGATTATAACTGATTGTTTAACTAGATTAGACATCTGGAGTTAGAGTGTTGGACTTCGATAGTGATTTAGACATATTTAGTTACCCATGAAGTCATATATAGTTAGAGTCAGTTGGTAGATTCAATTTCATCCCTAATGATTTGAATTATTCCTTATGTAACACTATTGTAACACCAGATTCATTAATGAACATGATACTATAATTATCTGAGATATACTCATATGTTTCCTATGAGATTTGGTTTGTTCGGTGTGTATTGTCATTCCTCTTTCACAACATAATAATCTGTACTCATTGCTTGATGATATGATGTAACAACAATTTTAACACCACTATGGGGAAAATCCCAATAGAAAATGAGGAATATGCATTTCTCTTTATATAAAATGCAATTACAAAGGAAATGGTACTCTTTATGGAATTACCTATGAATATATGGCTAGAATGACAACTATGGGATCTCCTATTTCCTTTGTTATTCTCTTAGATATACTTTAGTGTTGTTCCTCAATTATGGAACAATACAATAACATCATAAGAATGTAATCACTTCTTTTCCTAATGTCCCAATATTTAACATATCCCAATAGTTGTCTAGGGTTATCTCTAGGGTTTTTTTCATGCCTCAACAACCAATTAGGGTTAGGTTTTTGGACTTTATAGAATGTTATTGAAATGAAATATATTACTATTTCTATATGTGTGCGAAATGTAAGTTGGCATGGAATCCACTTGATACCATGGTGGTCAAATGGATAGGTCAACTTGCAGGAGGCGTAATTTTCTCATCCAGACTCTGTTTGAGGCAATTCTCGCATCTTTGGAAATCTCTTGGAATGTAGAATCCCATCAAGTGGAAAGCCAGAAGAGATGAAATTTTTTCCCCAAAGTACATCATTTAATCCCTCAAACAATCCCAACAAGGTTATGAACTGCAATATACAAAGTGAAACCTTCCCCTAAAATGGGTTGTAGAAGCCAATTCATCCAATATTTTGAACAATAAAGCACAAACATACATGATAAATTAATTTATATTGATGCATTTCATATCAACCTAAAAATAAATGCAAGCTCAAACTATTGAAATTTAACTCAAATTTTTAGACAAATAATTTTTTACAACATGAAAGCAACAAATATTTTTGAGAATCTAGTCTAGTGTAAGCTAGGAGGTTATTGGTAACCTAAAATCCAAATCCTTAAAAAAATAAAGTTGAAAAAAAGTTGTGAATCAAAACAAGTTGAAAAGCTTAAATTAGTCTCAATTACATGGGTTTTTTACCTCTTCAACTTAAAAGTTAATACTCACAAACATACTTACAAAATTTGTTATTAAATTTGTTATTACCTCTCTTATTATAATATTAAAGGATAATAGAGGTTGGGAAAGTTAGGAATATTTAACCCACAAGTTATTCATGTGTATTTTTGTTTTAGAGATAACTTATATTCTTATGAGTTATTCCATAAAAGAATTCAAAGAAATCGAATTGTTTTTCTAGAGGGGGTGAATATAAAGGTCGATCTATTAAACAATGAAGGGTAGGATCTTCATTGTTCTATGTAGGTTGTTGGAAGAGATCATCGTCGCTACTAGATGATTGGAAGAGATCTTGGATTTCTCTGTAAAGAGTACGTTGGCTAAGCCATGATACAAATGGGAAGGTTGACTTAGTTTAGGGAGTGTAGCCTGAATTCCTTCACTTTAATGGCCTAGAATGTGGTTGGTATCAACCCTTTATCCATATGAGTGGGTGGGAAATTGTTATAATAATCAAACCCATAGTTACCCATATTTTAAATTAATTAATCATTTTTGTCTTATTCCTAAATTCCTAGATTCCTTGCTATGCTAGTTGGCATCCACTTGCACATAGAAGTCAACAAATGATGAAACTAGCTCAAAGAGTGCTTTAGAAACATCCTAGAATCATTTTTGGAAACTTTGATGTAATTCCATAATAGAAATAGCACAGTTCTGCATGTTTTTGAAATATGCCTTGCTTTTCAACAGTTTTAAGGAAAAAGGAAAATCTAGTCTAGGAGTAGCTGCCTTGTTTATTTCCTTCACCGTACTCCTTCTTTTTCTCCACCCAAAAGCACGGATATGATCTATTTCCTTCACTTATTAGCTAATATATTTGATTCAGCCAATTCATGAGCATCTTCTCAGATTAATAAAGTGTTTTATGCACCTACGGGGGTTTGACTAGTTTTAGTAAGCCTTCTTTTTGACCAATTCAAATAAAATCCTTATGCTTCCAAATATCTGATGTAATTATATATTTTTACAACCTATTAATTGATGAGTTTGGCTAACGTACACTTATTTCAATACATGATTGTGTTATGCTCCAATTTTAGTCCCCTTTTTATGAATTTTGCATGGTTGATTAGGAATTTTGGGAGTGTAATTATTATACTGCTTGGGTTCAATTTCCACATGGTATCTTGACTCCATTCAATTTATTTGAATGGATATCTGAGATGGATATATTGTTGAGGGAGAAAGGTATCTACAGGATTACCATGGCAACTGAGGAAGATACCCATGCAGCTGCAGAGAAAATTAAGTGGTACAACAGGAGGGATGAGGCCTATGGTCTTTTGTGTTTGAGCATTTCAAGATACCTCCTCTTCTATATTGATAAATTAACATCACCTAATGAGATTTGGGAGAGTCTTGAAGATATTTTTGGAAATACAGATGATATGAGAGGACATCAACTCAAGAATGAATTGATATCCTTGAGTCCAAGCAGCTTCGAATCATTGCAACTCTACTTTTCCAAGTTTAAGGCCCTAGTTCTGCAATTAGAATGATGTGGAATCGAAAAGAAGGATGAAAAACTAATCCTGACCATACTCTCAAATCTTGGTCCTAACTATTCAGTGCTTTTTTCGACCTTCCATGCCACCAAGTTGACAACACGATCCTGGAGGATTCCTAAGCTTGTTGATTTCATGGAATCCCTCACCCAGGAGCAAGATAAATTCATAATGATGGGAACCATCAAACCTTCCAAATACCAATATTTGGTTGCTGGATATTTGAGGGTGGATTCAAAAGGCAAGAAGAAATACAAAAATACACCTGAGCAGAAGAGAGACAAGGCAAAGTATCAAGAGGAGCCCTCAGGCTCCAGGAAGAACTTCTAGAAAAAGAATAACAAAGGAGAAATGAGCAAGTGTGCATACTGCATTAAGGGATATCATCCTGAGAGCTCTTGTATGAAAAATAAAATTGACATGTTTACCCAATTCTTGGAGAAGAACAACATCTCCCTTCCTGATTGCACAAGAAAGAAGGAAGGAGGATCAAATTCAAAAGACAAGGAGTACATGCCTTGGTTGCTAGCATCTCAAGCTCACCTAGCTTCATCATTGATTCTAGAGATTCCAGACACATGGTTTTTACAAGAGAGTCTTTCTCCTCTCTTTACAATTCTAAAGGTCAAAATGTATTTTTGGGAGATGACTCTGTTACTAATAGTTTGGGGAAGGGTGGGATTGATCTTGACCATGGTTCTTTCAATGATGTGTTGTATGTCCCATGTATTTCTTCTAACCTCTTGTTAGTGTATCATATGACCCACACTGGGTCTCCCAAGAAAGTCATCTTCTTTCCCAGTTAAGTTGAAATCACTGAGATATCGAATGGTAAAGTCATAGAAAAAGGTGTTGTAGATCACAATTTGGAGGTATACAAGTTTACCATTTCATACCTTTCTCAAACCCCTCACCTCTTCTCATTCATGCTAATGAAGCAATCAAGCTTTGGCATGATATATTTGGCTATCTTAACTACAAGTATATTTTAGAATTAAGTAACAAAGACATGGTCATAGGGTTACCAAAGATAAAGTTTTCTAAGGGAGTATGTTAAGGTTGCATCCTAGGAAAACACCCATAGCACAAGTATGAGAGAGCTAATCATGAGAGAACCTTTGTACCCCTTCAGTTAATCCATAGTGACATTTTCAGTCCATTCCCTCATATGTGCATGAGTCAAGCCAAATATGCACTGAAATTCATAGATGACTTTTCTAGGTATTGTTGGGTCTTCTTTCTAAAGCACAAGTTTGAAGTTTTTGACCTCTTCAAGGTTTTCAGAGCATTGGTTGAGAACCAATCTGGGAGGAAACTCAAGATCCTCATATCTGATAATGGTGGAGAGTATGCCAATTCCAAGTTCATCCATTATTATGAATATGTAGGTATCCATATGCATCATTCTATTCCTTACACACCATAGCAAAATGGTGTTGCTGAGAGAAAGAACAGATCACCCAAGGAGATGAAAAGTTGCATGGTGGAGGCTAAAACATTGCCACCAAAGTTTTGGGTTGAGGATAAAAAATGTGCATCTTATATCCACAATAGGGCACCTCACAAGAAACTTGATGGTATTACTCCTTTCGAATCTTAAAGTGGGCACAAGCCAAGTGTGACCCATTTCAGGATTTTTGGCTCAAAGGCTTGGGGTTGAATTCCAACTTAAAAGAGGAAGGATTTGCAACCCCAAAGCCAAGAGTTCTTATTTGTTGGGTATTCTGAATATTCAAAAGGGTACAATCTAATCAAATTTATCACTAACAAATCCTTCATTGATAGGAGTGTTCAATTTGAAGAAGAGCCTTTAACAGCAGTTGAAGTTGGAGAGTCCTCTTCATCACCACAACCACTGATTGTAAGTGAAGAGACTAATGAGTTTGATGATTATGATATGTATGATAATTAAAATTTAATTGCAGATCCTAACATTCGTACAAGATCAAAATGGGTATCAAGGACCATTCATGCAGCTAAGGAACTAGCTGGGAATCCTAATGACACAAGGAAGACTAGATCTCAATTTGAGAGTGCCCTTTGTGTGAAAGATCCACTCTTTGCTGAGAATTTTTATTTGATGGTTGAATATGATCCTCAGACATATGAATATGTATCAGATGATCCCATATGGAAATCAGCCACGAAGGAAGAATACTTGTTGCTCTAGAAGAACAACACATGGGAGCTAGTTGATCTCCCTCTAGGGAGAAAGCTAGTAAAGTGTAAGTGGATTTATAAAACTAAATTTGTTGCTGATGGTTCACCTTTGAAATATAAGGAAATATTGGTAGAAAAGGGATACTCACAAGTTCAAGGTATTTATTACAACGAGGCCTTTGCACCAGTGGCAAAGATGGACTCCATAAGGCTAGCTTTGGCCATTGCAGCTTCAAGGCAATGTGAGGTACATCACATGGATGTGAAGTGTTCCTTTCTAAATGGATATCTGAATGAAGATATTTATATGTAGAAACTAGAAGGTTTTTTAACTAATCCATCTTTAGTGTGCAGGTTAAAGAAATCATTGTATGGGCTAAAGAAAGCCCCGAGGGCTTGGTATACCAAGATTGATGGCTTTTTTCTATCACATAATTTTGTTCGATGAAAATATGATCCGAATGCATATTTGAATATAATACATGGTTATTTAATGATTATTGATTTATATTTGGATGACCTCTTGATAACAGGAAGTTCAAAGAAAGAGATTTTCTCCTTGAAGGATGCAATGAACCATGCCATTTCTATGACAGATTTGGGATTGTTGATCCAATTCTTGGGTCTCGAAATTGCTCAATTCGAACATGGAATAAAATTTCATCAGTCCAATTATGATTCAGATATGCTCAACAAGTTCAACGTGAAATATTGCAAGCCAGGAAAAACTCCATTCCTATTTGGTGGTAACCTGCAATGAAGTGATCTTCTTCTAGTTGTAGCAAGTGAGATAATATTTCTTTAGTTTCACCCACATCTTTCATTTCAATAATTGCAGTTATTCTTTAACCAGGTACAATATATTCTATAGGCATGACAACCTCCTTTTGATAAACTAGTCAAAAGGGATTCTATCCCGTAATATTCTCACATGTCATGCGATAACTGAGTAATACTGCAGGTATTTTTTTATCCCAACTATCACGACTCATATTTCAAATATTTTTAAGAATGCATTCTAGAATCTTATTAAAATCTTCAACAATTCCATTTTCTTGTGGATGATATAACATTGTCTTCCTGTGCAGGATTTGAAATTATTCAGTCATTTCCTTAATCACTTTATTAACAAAGTGTGTACCTTGGTCACTTACTAGGATCTTTGGTCATCCATACCTGGATACCACATGATCGAACATAAATATGGCAATAGTCATTGTAGTACAATCTTGGATTGGTGTTGCTTCAACCCACTCAGATTCACTGTTTCCATGATATGAACAATTAGATATAGAATTAAATAAATACAATTGTTGATATCTATGTAACCACAATAAATAATACATTGCAGTGTAGATATTAGACACTGCAGGATTGGTGTTGCTTCAACCCACTCAGATTAACTGTTTCCATGATATGAACAATTAGATATAGAATTAAATAAATACAATTGTTGATATCTATGTAACCACAATAAATAATACATTGCTTGTGGATGATATAACATTGTCTTCCTGTACAGGATTTGAAATTATTCAGTCATTTCCTTAATCACTTTATTAACAAAGTGTGTACCTTGGTCACTTACTAGGATCTTTGGTCATCCATACATGGATACCACATGATCGAACATAAATATGGCAATAGTCGTTGTAGTACATTCTTGGATTGGTGTTGCTTCAACCCACTCAATATCGCTTCATATAAATAATCATATTCAAATATCTACCATGAATGTAGATACAAAAATGTATCTCTCACCTCCACCATCTCTCTTAACTTCAACGACCTATTGTGTTTACGGGTTAATCAAATAATTGACGAGTTTAGGGGTGATGATGTCATATCCGCTTACGAAAAACGAGTCACGCCGCTCTGCAACACGAGCACCGAGTGAATATCTAGCATAAGAGTATCCACAACAATCCAAACATTTTTATCAACATTATAGTTCATTAGATCTCATTCAACGGGAAAGTACAATTCGGTAGAAGAAGTGGCAACATCCCAAGTTTTCCATCATAAACAAACTAGTGTCATCCTGGTAACCTAATCTCATACCGAAGAAAAAGGAATATATTTTTTTCACCCGGAAAAAAAGGAATGGTTATGTTAGCGGTAATTGATAACCATATACTTATTATTAAGTATATTTAAGATGAAATGTGCCAAATATATTCTGTGTATACTTGTTCATCACATGTTATGGTATCGTAATTTCATACCCCAGAAAAATTATAAAAATGAATATATGTATCTTTTTCACCAGGAAAAAGGAATATGGTTATTTTATTGGTAATTGGTAACCATATGGTTATTATTAAGTAAATTTAAGCATTTAATATAAATTTTATTAGTTGATGTTTCTTTCACATGAATCAGAACACTCACATCATTCTTTAATTTTTCCATTAACTAGGAATTTCAATTTATTTAGAATTCTTTATAGATAAACAAATGACCATTGATTTTTTTTTAATTAAAGAATTCATAGGAGCTTTGGCATATGTGATCTAAGAATTTTGACTATAGAATTTTGCTTATGAAGTTTAGTCCATTTTAAAATGACGTAAATCATCAAAATTTCGAGATAATAGGTAGATCAAAGTAGTAATTTTCCTCCAAGATTGAGTTTGTCCATTTTTAGCTCATCTAGTTTAGTTTTTTTTTACAAGCCATTATTAAGTGAAAATACCTACCAAAATTTATATTACACACAAAAAAAATCAAAACATTTAATACTCTATTTGATATATTAATTTAGTCCAATACCATTGTTTTAATAAAAGAAAACTATTATTAATATTAAGTAAATATGATTGTTTAGATTTCTATTAGGAAACTCAATATTGGGTCCTACTAGTTGATGGCTAGGTACGTAATTTTGCAAATATATTTTTAAGGACCAAAGGTATAAGAGTATTAATGTTGGAATATAATACTTAATGGTGTGAGGTGGCTATGGAGAGGATGGGATGGGTTTTGATGCAAAGGGGAATGGTATCTATGGAAAACTAATCCTATAATGCTACGTTTCATCCTAAAGTATCATCCATATTCCACCATATACCTTAAATGAAGCCATACATAGAAAGTCAGTCATTGACTGCAAATGGAATGTTGATGAGGAATTCCAAATTGTGTAGTTAGTTTAGCATAGGTTGACTACAATCACCATTTGAGAAATGTAATCATTGTTCACTCTCCTATAAAATGAAATCCAACCATCATACCCTCAACTCTCTGAGTGTTAATTTATTCTCACAGTTCTAATTTTCTATACCTCCAATGCTCATGTTTTGTTCTCCATATGATTCTAATAACTAGGAATTTCAACACGATAGAAAATCAAAGCCATACAAGGAGAATTTATAGACTTTGGGGAAAATATTGAGAAGTTTTAAAGGGGAATAGAGGGTGGGAAAGTTATGAAACATTAACCCACAAGTTATTCATGTGTATTCTTTTTTAGATAACTTATAATCTTATCAGTTATTCTGTAAAATAATTCAAAGCAATGGATTTGTTTTTCTAGATAGGATGAATATCAGTGACATGCTATTAAATAATTAAGGGTAGTATCTTCATTGTGATATGTAGGGTAGTGGAAGAGAGCATAGTCACTACTTGATGAGTGGAAGATAACTTTGAATTCTCTATGAAGAGTAAGCTGGATAAGCCATGAGACAAATGGGCTAGGTTGAGTTATTTTAGGGCGTGTAGCTTGAATTCCTTCATCTTAATGTCCTAGAATGTTGCTATTATCAACCCTTTATGCATATGAGTGAGTGAGAAATCTCTCTAATGCAAATAACTTCTTTGACCATCATTGGATAAAGATAAGGGGTGTAAAATATCTATTGATCAATTTGCAATTGAATTCTCTTTATTATTATAAATTTTGCATATATTATGCATGTTATATGTGATTATGTTTAATTCTAAATTTATGGACACTTAATTTCAAGTGAAAATATTATTTCATATTCATTAATTTGTTGCATTTTTATTATTGCACCTTATGTATGCATTTAAATTATTTTGTTCTTCCATGGAAGATCACATGTATTTTATGATGGTGACATAGAGTCTTGAGAGTTGAGATTTTAATGACCCAATCATGGATCCTTACCCTATTAATGGGGATTCAATAGTGTGGCGTTGGAGCCTTATTTAAATCTAGGTCCACAATAGACTTCATATTCATTCTTAGTTGTCAAAACATAAAAATGTTTAACAAGGATAAATCTATTAGATGTGAGAATTTTTTGTTAAGTTGGAACTTGGCCTCCATGAATGGGATCTAGTGATATAACTTGAGTTGCAACAAGGATCTGAGAAAGATGGTGAAATTTTTTTTATTTATAATTATGGATTAAAAAGGTACTCATCATTTGAAGGTAAATGAGAGTTGTAGTATATGTAAGGGAAAAGTTTGGTCTTCTTACCTTAGAGTCATGAAGAACCACTATGAATTCATGTGTACTGACATGAAGCTAGAGGTAGGATCTTAATAGGATTGAATAGGTGTACGATGGAAGACTTATCAAACTCATGTTAAACCCCAGTTGGATCATGGTAATTTTTTGGAGGTTGTCACAGAGAAACCCACACAAAAATCCTTACAAACCCCTTTGAAATCTATATATATTAGACCATATCCAAATTAATGGAGCAACAAACTTGCATGGAACAAATGAAAACTAACTAACCTATACCTACACTGATCTCTCATAGTGGACTATCCATAGCTTGACGACCTACACTATTTTATTCACAATGAAGTAACTTGTAGGATTATTCAGCAGATTGTGTGTGGAGTTTTAGGAGGTAACACATGTACCCGATTGGAACAATGTATAATGGTCCACCTTATACCAATTTTTTCAACTATTAGAAATTTTCTCACCATCTAGTAGTTATCATAGGAATTCAAAAGGTAAAGGTATATTTTTTTATCAATTGTCACACTAATTTTATAACCATTATATCCTATAAATTTACTTGATGGAGTAGATTTATCTTCAATGAAGATGGAGAAATGTTTATTGAGGACTCCACACCTTCACTAACAAGGAAGGTATCTTGGGAATCTTAGCATGAGAATGTTCTCGGGGATGACATGAAAAAAACAAATGGGAGGATTATGTGTGGCCTCTAACCTACATAATAATATCACACCCATGAATATGTAGACCTATGTACCACCCATGTACATCCTTGGCCATGAAATAAATAAAAGTAAAGGAAAATGGGTTCAGTCTATGTGGGTATATTTCAATAAAGACTTGTAGGAAAAATTGTGTGGTTTAAGATAAAATAATGTGAAAAAAATTAGAAATATTCGAAACCAATGAGGGTGTGTTCATCCACTTGACTTTCTAATGATGATGGGGATAACCACACTAATGCCATAATTGAGGTGTAATTGTGCGAATCCTATCTTAGTCTCACTTACTATGTGTGCTAGTCCCAATAAGGATGAGTGTAACATAAAATTATAATTAGGTTTATGTTTACAATAGTCCACTAAAATATCGGTTTGAGTATTTTGTTCACCACCTTAATTTAATTATTCTCTAGAAGATGGTATGCATTCATAAATTCCTATTTAAATACCAAATGTGAATCCATAACTTTCATGGATTCTTGAAATTTTTTTTCATGGTTAAATAACAACTATTTGGTGACACTAGCGTGAGTGTAGCATAGGAAAATCAGTAAAATGAGAAATGAAGAGAGATATATGTGGTTCGCTTCTAGTTATAGAAGAAATTATTGAGTCCAATTATTTAAATACATGAGCAATGTTCGGTCTAGTACACATATACCATTACATACATAAAACTACCAAATGGAAAATGTATTGAAGTTTTGGTGATATGTGTTAATGTATTTGTAACTTCGAAATATATTCTAATGTATATTATCATTGTATGTTGTTTTACCCCCATTGGGGATGTGTGTTACCCCCTTGCAGGATGTCTAAATTGTGTCTAGACCTTAACATGCAGCCTCTATTGTAAGTGAGGGAAATATTACCTGATGTAACATCATGTAATTTGTATTCAAATTCTCACTAGGAGAAGTCATCCCTACTAGGGAAGACATGTGGGACCCAGTCTTATGTTTGATCAGTGACTTGAAAAGGTATAGATAGGGAGGAGATTTCCATAATTTATACACAACACACACTCTCAATTTCTCATGAGAGAGAGAGAGAGAGAGAGAGAGAGAGAGAGAGAGAGAGAGAGAGAGAGAGAGAGAGATAACTAGATGATGAATACTTATTATTACTATTTTTTATCATCTTACTACTCTGAGGAAGTTAGCGGGGTTTTCTCCTTTATGGTTGCCCCAGTGAAAATATCTGTGTCCCATGTATCTTTTATATCTTATGCATCTTGTTGTGCTTGTTATTCTTTCAGATAAAGATCTGAGATAATCTAATAAGATCTTAAGAAAAACTAACAATATGATGCCAAAGTACCTTTTAAGGATTTTGTAAGTTATTTTGGTCATTTGTAGGAGTATTTTTACCCACCCTTGAGAGATTTTGAAGAGTAAGATAACTTCATTATTGAATCTGGAGTCCCTTTGTAGCAGTTGGAGGCATTTTGTACTTCTTCAAGCATTTTTTTAAGACTAATAAGATCGGTCCTCATTTGAGCTGGACTCGGAGACATAGCCCAGGAGGGGTGAACTCCGTTACCATCTATTGTCTACCAATTTCATGGTTTGCATATATTTTATGTATTGATGAGTTTCATTCATTCTCTTTAGGGGTACTGGCACTACAACTTGGCTTCTCTGTATATGTCTCTTTCCATGCATCTGTTTTCAGGTTCCCTTTATATTATAATTTCCCTTATAATCCGATCTCTAAGCTACATCCTATAAAATCACTAAAAGGACCAAATTTTTTCTCCATTGTCCCCATCAGTGATACTAGTGACCTCTATTTCTATCTTTTGTAAACTTCTATTCATATTCACTCATCGTTTCTTCACCAAAATCATCTACTATGACTAGTGTTTCAATACGTTTTCTTCATCAATTACTTGATCTTGCAATTACATGTAAATCCTAAAATAAAACTAGTCTAGTACCAATATGCTCTATAAAATTTCACAGATATTCCACTGGAACAATTCATGAAATGGACCTTACAATTTAATTATGTTTATTATCTTATTTCCGGGGAATGATAAACAATTGGAATTGTACAATAAATAACTAGAGAAAATAAATACACAATCCTTATAATCAACTAAATATTTACCTTGGGAAAACCCATTTTTATGATTTATAAGCCTCCCTTGACCAAACTGTCTATTATATTATTTTATCCTAACTTGGGAGTCATTTTATTATTATTGAGTCCACTAGTACCATTGGGTCCACTTAGCCTAGTGGGGCCACATGTACCAGTCGGTAGAGTGTGGGGAAGATTGATGGAGGATAACGGATACTAACTGCACTTTCATGCATCAATTTAGGCACCTCGTAGACCAATCCCTACACTTTAGGAGCCACTGGGATTCCTGATACCAACCTCCGTCAGTTGTTGGGAATTGGTAACTAGTTAAGCTTAGTTGTTCAATTAGCTCACTTTCAATTCATTTAGTGTCGTTTATGCATGGATGCATGTGGGAAGGGACCTTTTCTCACCTACCACTTGCAATTAGACTGGTTAGACTAATTATAACTGATTGTTTGACTAGATTAGGAATCTGGAGTTAGGATGTTAGACTTTTTTAGTGATTTAGACATCTTTATGTTGGAATATATTAAACCCACTCACATCTTAGGATAAAATAATTAATCATTATTTGATTAATTATTCACCCACTAGCTTAATTAGTTGGCATCCACTTGCACCTTAAAGTCAATACACGCCATCTATATCCTAGGAATGATTTATTTCCAATTCTGGGTTGATCTTGACCACCTTTTTGACCATCCAAAATTAGTATATAGGACCTTACAATAGATTCTACTTTATTCTTCTTTTTCTTCTTTTCCTGCTTTTCTATGGATAAGATAAAAGATAGTCAACTAGGAAACTGGGAGATTTTGTTGCCAACCCATCCTCCATTAGTTTTTCTCCATTTTCTAGGATTAGCATGTTTTTTCCATCTCCTTGCAAACTCACTTATGATTTTTCCAACTCGTGAGGTCCTTGATAGATTTGGGAAGTGCTTTAGTCACCTATGGGGGTTTGCTATATTTTGGTAAGTTAGCCTTTTTGAGATTTATGAGTTTTTTCCATAATATTTTATTTTACTATGATGGATGTACTATTTATGTACACTATTATTCATAATTATTCAATGGAAGGATACACACCAATATTCATCTCTTCATTCATGTGATTCATTCTCTTTTGTTCTCTCTATTTTTCCAATGTATGCTTGTGAGAATTCTTAGTAGCAAGATCTATTTCCTATTCTTCTTGTTAGCATCATTGCACATAGAATTGATCTATTATTTCTACATGGTATCAGAGCAGCAAGTTTGATCAAGTTCTACTGACTTGAGGATCACATCCAGTCTCCTATCCCTCTCTGAAGAAGAGCTTGTCTAGCTTACAAGATTTTCTCCTAGTTTGTTTTGCAGGTTGCATAGATTTTATTCTTGAGCACATCAATTCATAAATATCGATTCTTCATCACCTATAATTCTTACTTCCTTCAACTACCATGAATGGAAATTCAAAATCTCCATTCTATTACGCGGTAGAGGATTATACAAAGTTACACTAGCTTTGGAGAATGAGCCCAATGCTGCGATCGAGAAAGTTAAGTGGCATAATAGGTTGGATGAAGCCTATGGATTGCTTTGCCTCTCTATTTCTCCTGATATACTCTTTCATCTAGATGTTTTAACCACTCCAAACCAAGTATGGACTCAGTTGGAGTCTCTCTTTGGAGTTCAAGATGAGCTAAGAGCACATCAATTGGAGATTGAGTTATTCTCACTGAGTCCAAGCAATTTTGAATCTCTTGAGGGTTTATTCACCAAGTTCAAGTCACTTGTTCTAATTCTCAATCAATGTGGGATGATCAATTAATCCTTTCCATTATTTCAAAATCGGGTCCTGATTACTTAGTTTTTGTGTCTACCTTTCATGCAACTAGGCTTGTTGTTCCTAAGTGGAAAATGCCTTCTTTAAATTCTTTTCTTGATTCACTAACAAAGGAGAAATATAAATTGATCCATATGGCTGTCCTTAATTCTTAAAAGGGCAAGGATCATGCTATCTTGGTTCAAGGAAGCAAGAAATTCAAATCAAAAGAGAAGCAAATTGTGAAGAAGCCAAAGTCAGAAATTGAAGATGAAGATTCATATGAAGATTTAATGAAGAAAGTTAAGAAGAAAGGGAGCACATCCAAGTGTTATTATTGCAGCAAGGGTTTTAATTCATAGAATAAGTGTTTCAAGAAGAATATGGACATCATGTCTCAGCTTCTTGAGAAGCACAAGATCAAAGTTCCAGATGAACTAGAGAAGCCTGCCGATTCCTCAGAACAATGTCATACTGCGCAGTTCCAAGGTGATATAACTTATGTTTTGAGAGCCAGAGTTCTCTCCTTTTCTCATATATTTGATATATATTTATTCTATGATATATCAGAATAAGAAATATCATAACCTTTCTTTGATGATCCTCCTCTCAGTCTACTAGATTCATCTCCCCAAAATTGTGCTTTTTCACTAGATATTGACTTACCTTTAAGCAGCTCTTCCTCACAAGCTTGTATATCTAATTTAGAAGATTGTTTGCATTCTGATATGAATGTCATGACACATATAATACCACCATCCATACCATATGCCATACCTCTAAATAATCCAAGGACTATACAAAACCCAAGATCACTAGTTGATTCCTCATTGGTCTAGTATGCAGTGATATTTATCTTACATGGTTTGGAGTCTTTCCTATATTTCATTGGATGGTTATACATGTACTTAGTCACATTTTGAATTATATTAAACATGTTTGGATCTGTTCTAGACACTTATGGTTCATATCTTCAGACCATCCATCATTCAAATTTTTACACCTATCAGTGTTCCCCAGTTGTTCATAATTTTCCTAGTCTAGCCCTATATCCTCATGGAGCCAGTGAATCCTTTGTCTTTGCTGTTACATATGCTAATAATTCTGATATATCAGATTTTTATCAGCCTAATATCATATCTATATAGGTGCTACATCATATTGGAATATTGACATGTGATCCACATCACAATTTTGCAGCTATTCAAGGAATTGGGTGTGAAATAAATTGTCTTAATTTTTGTACTCCTTGGAAAGGAGTATGCATAGATCTATTTTCCATTTCATATTATGTTTGTAGATCAGAGTTTGACAGTAGAAATAAGCATTCAGATAATTCTCCTAATTCATTAGATGATGAGATACAAGGAGTCTCTCCTCTGCCTTCTTGCAGGTTCTACACTCCAGCACATGATCATGGAGTTCATGATTTCTTCAACAAGTCTTCCATCCAGAAGCAATTCACTTAGATGATTCAAGTGAATATAAGGATATGTTGAAGACATATTATTTCAAAATTTTGTGCCTTGTCCTTTCTTGAGGGAGGATTTTCCCCATGTGGTTTTGCCTCTTTCCTCACTTTTTTTGACATAATAATTGTTAAAAGGTGACCATAGCCTTGTTGCTGGGACCTATATGAATCTATATTTTTTGTCATACCATCATAAATTCAGAATTATAGTGGGGTTTTGGAATATATTAAACCCACTGACAACTTAGGATAAAATAATTAATCATTATTTGATTAATTATTCACCCACTAGCTTAATTAGTTGGCATCCACTTGCACCTTAAAGTCAATACATGCTATCTATATCCTAGGAATGATTTATTTCCAATTCTAGGTTGATCTTGACCACCTTTTTGACCATCCATAATTAGTATACATGACTTTATAGCATATTCTGCTTTTCTTGCTTTTCTATGGATAAGATAAAAGCTAGTCAACTAGGAAAATGGGAGCTTTTGTTTCCAACCCATCCTCCATTAGTTTTTCTCCATTTTCTAGGATTAGCCTTTATTTTCCATATCCTTATAAACTCACTCATGATTTTTCCAACTTGTGAGGTCCTTGATAGATTTGGGAAGTGCTTTAGCCACCTATGGGGGTTTGCTATATTTTGGTAAGTCAGCCTTTTTGAGCTTTCTGAGTTGTTTCCATACAATTCGATTTTCCTATGAGGGATGTACTATTTATGTACACTATTATTAATAATTATTCAATGGAAGGATACACACCAATATTCATCTCTTCATTCATGTGATTCAGTATCTTTTCTTCTCTCTATTTTTCCTATGTATGCTTGTGAGAATTCTTAGTAGCAAGATCTACTTCATGTGCTTATTCTTAGCATCATTGCACATAGCATTGATCTATTATTTATACACTTTATTTATCCATGTATTTAGATACAGTTAGATTCAGTTGGTATATTTGAATTCATCCCCAACGATTCAAATTATTCCTTATGTAACACTATTGTAACACTAGATTCTTTAATGAACATGATACTATATTTATCTAAGCTATATTCGTTTGTTTATTGTGAGATTTGATTTTTTCAGTGTGTATTTTCATTACCCTTTCACTGGATAATAATTTGGACTCATTTCTTGATGATCTAATGGAACAACAATTTTAACATGGTATCAAAGCCATTGCAGGAAAGCTTCATTTTTTTCTGCTCTCCATTGTACACCAGAAGCAGTTGGTTTTCCACATAAGTTCCAGAATATTTTCATTACTAAATTTGGACTAGTATAGAGAAGTCTTTGTGGGCATTATGGACCTTGAAAAAGTGTACATGTTGAGAGGGAAGGAATTATTCTAACATAGTGCTAATGTTTTTAGTTTTGCGGTGAAATTTCTACAGGTGTTACATATCTTGTTTGAATATATTGTCTATTCCAGTAGGAGAATTATCGATTCTCAACCTTCTACACCTCAGATCCTAACACCCTTCATTTATGTTGATTGGAGGGAAGATATCCAGCTATCCTTGCGCAATAAGGGCTACTTCAAGATAATACTTTGAAGGGAGGTTTAGCCCCATCATCCAGTTGAGAGAAAAAAAATTTGAACAGCTTAGATGATGCTTTTGGTTACATATGTACTCACATATCGATAGGTATCCTCTTTCACCATCATCCAGCCAAGAGAAAAAAAATTCTAAACTGCTTAGATGAAAATTTTGGTTACATTTGTACTCACATATCCATAGATCTCCTCTTTCACCTTGAAGGTTTGAGGACTCCAAGGGAATCTTGGGAGAATCTTGAAGACTCTTCTGGAAAGTAATATGAGCTTCAGGGACATATTCTGGAAAATGAGTTGGTAGACTTACATCCCAACAATTTCGAAACCATACAACAATTCTTTACTAAATTCAAGTTTATTGCACTTCAATGCAAACACTGTGGAATAGAAAGAAAGGATGAGAAGAATTTTCTATCCATACTCAACAAAATAGGCTCTGAGCATTATGTATTTGTTTCAATCTTCAATTCTGGAAGGGCTTCCATTCCAAATTAGAATATTCCCTCACTTGATTCCTTTGTCGAGTCCTTAATAAAGTAGCAAGAGAATTTGATCCAGATGGGAGTCATCAAGAGTCCCAAAGGATCAAGCCCTCCTACTAACAGACTTTACCAAAGTGCAAGATAAAGGGATATCTAAGGGAAAGGAACCTAAATCAGCTGATTTGAATCCTAAAGAGAATTTAAAAAAATTGAGGGAGCTTCGGGCTCTAAGAAGAATAAGAAGGTTGAAAAGAAGATGTGGTCCTATTGTGGGAGGGGTTTTCACCTTGAAGACCAGTGTATGAAGAATCGTATTTACCAGTTGACCACCCTCCTCAAGCAGAATCTTATTTCTCTTTCACAAAGAGCAAAGAATCCTGATGATGGATCATAGACAGAAGATGATGAAAGGTGTCATGCCTTGAAGGCTATCCTTATTCAATCAATAGCATATTTGATTGATTCGGGAGCATCCAACCACATGGTTTCCTCCAAAGAATCTTTCTATACCCTCACACTATCAAAAGGGCCTAATATTTGTTGGGGAAAAACATTAAAGAAATTATAGCATATATCTAATGATTTATTTGTTAAACCGGAGAGAGCGTAAACTTGTGAGGTACAGACAAAATATATGCAGGGGTAGAGTATTTCTACCTTATTCTAATATTCTAGGTGACTGAAATTAGTTTTACATGCAGCTGAAATTGAATTAAGCTTGGAAAAGCAGGAAATGACATGAAAAGAAATCTAGTTTAGAAAAGAAGGAAATTGCATGAAATAAATCTAATCTAAGAAAGCATAAAATTACATGAAATAAATTGATATAAATCAATCAGCATTAACTTGTGAGTTCATGACAAATCTATGCTAACAATTTATAAAACTGAAATCATTAAACGACAAATCTACATTATCCATTCGTAAGACAAAAATCACTGAAACTCTATACTAACAATTCATAAGAAAGAAATCGAAATTAACATGAGAGGGTAAAAAGATTTGCATTAAGCATCATCTCCATTTCATAACAATGAAAATATACTCTATGACTAACTCTAAACTATTCTCTACTTCCAAACCACTAGGGAGGCCTCTAACAAAATGAGGAGAGAGCCCTCCTATTTAAACATAAATTCAAGATAAAATAGGAATAAGGTGACAAATGGTATATAAAAGATGAATAAAATGTGGTATTTTTGCGGCTCAACATTCACCTCAATCGAACGTGTTGCATGTCCTCATGCAACTATGCATTGATTCTCTTTAAAACTTTTGGCTTTGTATATGGGTTTACATGATGATGGTATGTAACAGTAAATCATTCCATGATTGGAAATGCATGAGTGGCAGAAATTTTTCTTATGGTTAGTTCTTGTGTGAAAACCATAACAAATGTTGGTTCTTGTGTTGACAACATTCATTTCTTTGACTTGTATTTTTGCTCCAATGCATAGAATTTAAAAGTATACATGCATTAGAAATGATGAACCATCAATGTATATTAGAAAGCCTTTTCTTCATATTATGAATCATGCCAATATATATAGCAATGTATTTTATTCAATGTGTAACAAATCATAGTTTGGGAAAGACATGTTGGTTAATGGTAAATGAGATGATGAATATTTAAAATGGTAATGAATAGGCCCCCCAAACTTAATATGTATTAGGTTTATGAAACAGAGAAAGGAAAGGTAGTGAGGGAATTTTCCAAATTCATTCATTTTCTAGAATTTAAGGAATTACATGGTTAAATATTAGAAAACAACATACCTCCACTTACCCAAAAATTTGATGAACTTATGCAATAAGAATGTGGGTGATATTGCTTGATCATAGAGTGTGAAGTGAAGAAATCTGAATTGTTGCTTGGTTGGATGAAGCAAAAGATAAAAGTTGAAAGTAGAACTGTGGTAATCTCATATGGCTAGAAGTATGTTGTTGTAAAACTACTGATGGAGTCATGCAAAGTATATAGTATTCACCTGCTACAAAACCTGATGGTAGAATTCTTACCATGCAAATAAATGTTTCGATGTCGAACATGGAAAAAATTCATTGGATTATCGACCATTGATGAATGTCATTAACCAATGTGAGGGAATCTCACCATTGATGTCAATGAGTTCCAAGGTACCTAAGTACATCATGCAAAGTGCGAATAAATGAGCTGACTTCGAGCCACTTGAAAGATCTAACGATCAAGGGACATTGATGTATTCCCATGATTGTCAGCGAGAGAACTTGCCATTAATGCATGCAATCCTCAAGGTACCGAAAATGAACTCTAGTCTCTATCCCGGATAGTGTGTTGGGGTCGATGGGGCAAGACTTGTTGAAATGTGGGCCTTAAGGAATCCCACATCAGTCAACACGAGTTGTAGGACTATAGATAAAAGATCTCATAGTCAAACAATTTTTATGGCAGGGATAACAAAGCAATGTAGTCATGGAAAGGAAGCTAAATGGTTTTATTTAGAAGGAAAAAGATAAACTGAAAATGAGGAAAATGTGTGCAACTCAGAAAGGTGGACATGCAGGAAGTCATGATGTATAAGGAAGAAAAAGTAGACTCTAACATGGATGATGGATAAGCTTGGCAGGGAAAAGGATAAGTAATGATGACATGGAGTAATTGGTTTCTGAAATGATTCTTTGTGGTAGCAAAATGTCATGACATACATAGTGGAAACTCAACTTCTTCAATCTTTTAATGAAACATTTTTTTCTAAAAATTTTCTGCGATTCTGGAAATTATTTCTGCATGCCATTTGTTCATCTTTAAACCTGGAAAAGGTTAGCATTTCTCTGCAACAAACTTGTGAGAGTATTTAAAATACATGAAATTATGTGCTTAAAAAAAGGTGTTGCAAATTATTCTACTAAAGCTTATGAGTTCTCACATTTTTTAATTGTATCACCTCCTACAACTTTATTGTCTCATGCTAACAACACCAGCAAGATTTGGCATGAGATATTTGGCCATCTCAATTTCAAATATCTCTAGCAACTTCACAATAATAAAATGGTTGAAGGTTTGCCTCTCATCCAAACTTCCGATGGAATATGTTCTGGTTACTTGATAGGTAAGCATCTAGAGAAGAGGTATGAAGTTGGGAAGGCACATAGAGCTGCCTCTATACTTGATTTGATACATAGTGATGTGGTTGGACCTATTCCCACAAACTCCATTAATGGCTGTAGGTATTTCCTCAAATTTATTGATGATTGTTCTAGGTACGGTTGGATCTACTTTATGAAACATAAATCATAAGTTTTTGATATTTTTAAAGTTTTTAAAGCTATGCTTGAGAATAATTTCTGTAAGAAAATCAAGTCCATAATATCTGATAAAGGAGGAGAGTACATAAAAAGAGACTTTCAATATTTTTGTGAATCGGAGGGGATTTGAATGGAACACTCAGATCCATACACACCACAGCAGATTGGTGTGGCTGAGAGGAAGATCAAATCACTGAAGGAGATGGCAACATTAATTCTCCATGCAAAGAATATCACTTGTTTTCTTTGGGAAAAAGTTGTAAACTGTCCTTCATATTTGCAGAACAAAGTGCCTCATAAACTAGTGGTTAGGGCCACTGCATTCAAAGCACTGCATGGGAATAAGCCCAATGTCTCTCACTTGAGAGTTTGTTGTTCCAAAGCTTGGGATAGAATATCCATTGACAATAGGAAAGCCTTCCAATCCCAAAGTAGAGAATGCATTCCGATGGGATATGCAAACTATGCAAAAGGATACAAGTTGATGGAGGTTGAAACTAGGAAATGCTTCATTAAACGAAGTGTTTAGTTTGAAGAATATCATTTGTATGCTGCTGTTGGGCCTCAAAATTGTATTTTATAATGGCTTTATTTACATTAATTTCCTGTCCTATTTACCGATATCTAATATATTTATCTTTAATTTGTCTACCTTTTACTATGTTTTCATCAATTATAATTTATAAATGTAAAAGAATCTTAATTCATCATTTTTTATGTGTTATTGCATTCAGTGCGTATTTTGGCACTCCATTCAACCCCTTCTTTCGGTCCTAAGTTCCACGCTAGCATTAATGGCATGTTGCTTAGGTTCTTGGTTTGTTTTATCCTCACCTTTTATTTTTCGTCGGTCCCATGAATACCTGCACATACAAAAACCATGAGTAATGATGATCTTGGAGTATTTGTTTAAAATTAAATAAGAAAGAAAATAGAAAATATTAAAAAATGGAAACTAAATAAAGATAATAAAAATATTAAAAATATGGGAATAAATAAAGAAAATACAAAATAGGAATTAAATATTAAAACCACTCATATTAGCCAACCCATAAATTGGATTGTAATAAAATTATTAATTATTTTGAACCATATGTCACTTCCTTAATCCATTTTAAAGTGATTTCATGTATATCACTTATTTATATGACCATTTTTCTTAAGACTTAATGTTCCATATATATTACCATTTCATGTTTTGGCAATTAACGAACCGTATGTTTTATGCAGGTTGTAAATAATATATGCAGGCCATAAAGGATGAGCTTGCATGCCGTGAAGAAGAGGATCGCACCACAAAAAAGATGGAACCTAGCTTCTAGCAAATAAAACCTATTTATAATCAAACCTGGCACCCAACAAATAGAATTCATCCATGAATTAAGCTTAGCCTCCAACTCATTATGCAGCCCTTCGTTGTACCCGCAATTTTGCTGGTTGGAATATTCTGGAGCATTAAAAGCACAAAACTATTTCATGGTTCTGTTAGCAATGTGGCCTTTAGGGTTCATGATCCCTTGTTCTAGAAGATCCATGCTTTTGTTAACCCAGCCTCACAACGCATCAGATGCCAACGTCAAAGAGAATCAATGCACAAATTGTCGAAAATGACATTTGTGTTCGTTGAGCAATTTTCTTCAGCAATTAAGACTATTTGTTATTAGAGCGGTTGACCACTGAAAGGGTCGACGTTCTCTCTCATTATAAGAAACTATATAAATACATATTTGGTTGAGAAACTTAAACGAATATACAGAGGAAAAATGTTTGTAGATGTTGTTTCTGATATTAATGTAAAAGATCTGCTCAATCATTAATTTTATTTCCAGTTTAGTACGGGATATCCTCTTTTCTTGAGAAGGGCCCCTCACCAACAACGGAATTCCTTGTTCATACAATTTGTTTTTGCTCCTTTTTGTAGATAAGTCATTTCATTTTTGTAGGTAAATAGTTTGTTTCCTGTAGATGACATTTTGTTGTTGATAAAACTGTAACTTTCCTGTGTTTTTATGTGATTTATGCATTCATAATTGATAGGGCCTGCCATTTCCATTTATGTTTAGTTCATCTCTCAGTCGTCCATTCACACTATTCGTCTAGATTGATTTCCAGTTTGTCTTTCAGCCTTTAATCCGAATTTAGATAGAATTTTCCAGAGTTTGCATTCATTTTCATAATTCTTTTATATAAGGATAGTTAATTAGGTTCTATGCTGATTTTCTAGTACTTTAACATTTCCTGTAGCTTTCATTTTCATTCTTAATCTTCAGTTTAAGTTGTAATTTAGTTACTTATTTATTTCTTTTGGTTCCAATTAACAACATGGTTTCCAAAGAGTCTTAAATTCTTTTCCATATACCTTCCCATATTCATAAACTTCCTCATGGTTTTATTCATATTTGTTTGTACATATTTAACGTAGGATAAAAGTGATTTATTTAATACATTTAACGTATAAGAGTGCTAATATGTTTTTAATATATTTTATCTTTTGTAAATAACATTATAACTTGTAAATATATAATAACTTTTGCAATTTGTGTATTAAATTTTGATCATTATATAATTTAATTTACAAATATTTGATAAATGGATATTTTGTATATTTAATATATGGATATTTTGTATATTCAATATTTTATAATTTGTTTAATAAATTTTTTGTATCAGATTATTTGTAAGTGTATTTTGTAAGTTATGTATATTGCATGTCTTGTATGAATTTAATAAATTTTGTGGGATTGATTTCGAGCATTAGGAAGAGGGATTGGTTTAGACTGTTTTCATTATTTCCTTCATATTAGATGCATTAGTTTTCAGTATTTTAAAAGTTTCATTTTGAAAGTTCTAATAGCTTAGTTTAATATAAGTTTACTTTTCAAATTCATAGGTTAGTCATTGATTAGATTGGATTTGTTAAATTTGTTTGCTTACATTAGTTTATGATTCTTCGCAAAGTATTTGTTTACACTTGGTTTTTAGATTAGTGTTTCAATTTGCTTTATACAATTGCATAGAGTTCGATAACTAGAGTAGGATAGTTGGTTGGTTTTCTCTTTTTGAAAATATAGAGTAGTTTTGCTCATGGAATAGATAGATTAGTTTCTCTTTTCACTTGTAGCATAATTTCGTGTTTTATAGTAATTAATTTCATATTTTGCTTTTGTAATTAATTTCAGCTTTCGCTTTTGTAGTTAATCACATGGTTAAGTAGATTCTCATCCCTGCATAACCATATGGTTCATGCATTCATGAAATAGTTTTGTTGATTTGTTGCATGTTTTGAATATTTAAATTTACTCTCATTAGATTAGATTGCTTTCGGACCAAGTGACCTCTTTCCTAGATTAGTCATTGCAATTTCATTTCCTAGAATAGATTAGCATAACCGTAGATTAGATTTAAATTCTAGTTGCTAAATAGTTTCTCTGCTTTCATAAGAATAGATTGGATTCCTGCATCTAACTCATGATAGTCATGCTTGTAGTTTAACATCATGTAGTTGCATGATCAGTGCATTTTCATATCTAGTTAGATTATATTAGAATAAGCTTTTATCCTACACATATAGTGTTTGCATCTCACAAGCTCCCTTCCCGGGTTTACAATTAAGTGTTGAATTAGATAGTGCATATTTTACCCAGCATTTTGGCGTCGTTGTCGGGGAGGTGCTAAATGGATTAGATTTTAGGTAGATAGATTCATTTTACATTACATAGCAAGGGGGAGGGGTGAACGGTAATATGAGAGGTAGGAACCTGCGCATCCACTATAGTGGGGTGCCTAGAAGCGTTGTTGTTCCTTTTCTACATTTACTTTTCGCAAGTTAATTTTGGATAGGTGTGATTTTGTAAATTTTCTTTAGTAGTAGATAATATTTTTTTTAAAAACAAAGAGAAAAACACATAAGATTTTTGGGTGCTGTAAGAACCCCAGAGACTAATCCTTTTGTGAAGCGAGACCTATCAACCAACCAAATGGATTCAAAGGTGTTCATTAGTATGAGATAACTCTCTCAAATCCTAGCAGCAACTAGGAGTGATTCTCACTAGGTAAAAACCATATTGACAGCAATTGAGAGCTTATCAACCTCTCCCGAAATAACAGACGAACCAAAATCCCAAGAACAACAAAAAGATGTTCTTTGCAAGACTGCAAAAGAAGTTGATACATAAGGGATTACACCCGAAGGAGAGCAACTGGAAATTAAAGAGTTATTTACATGCAAGATAACATATCCATCATATGCTCAAACAACTGGTCAACTAGAAGAAGAGGATCTCTATGGCATAGCAAAGGAAGGTGAGTACCAAGACTACATCGAAAGATGGTTTTAGTTGGTAACTCGACCTCCATACCATTCATTCATTTAAGACCCATTGATGGAAAGAGAAGTAAGTTGGTTGAACTTCCACATTCAGGTAATTGCTGCAATAATCTTTTCATATGTGGATAAAGGTACAATTCTCATTTTGCTTCGCACTTGGTTTCATTGGAAAATCTCATATACTTGAATAAATATCTTTTCTTTCTTGTTAGGGTTGGGAAATATGTATATAAATAGAATTTAGCATCCTTAGTTTAGGGAATAATGCAACTTTGTTTTTTTGTTTTCTTTTTCAAATAAAAGAACTAAGAAAAAGATCATGTTAATGACTAAACCAAAATAATTTTACATTATTATTCATTTTCATACATGCATATTTCTAATTATACCAGTTACTCAATACCAAATTTAAACATCATGGGGATTTGTCATAAATTAAGGTTTAGCTAAAACCTAGAGGTTACTCATACATCCTAGCTTCATTATCAGGGCTTGTTATTTAAGCATCTCTACTACAGGGTAGCATAAGGGTGAATGAAATTTCTAGTTTGTGAGAGAACACTATGATAATTCTATATGACGGAAGACGAATTTTGGGACTAGAGACACCTTTCATTCATTATCTTATCACTTCATCTACTTTACACTAAATCCATCAATCATGTGTATATTTGATTTAGTAGATTCCTCTTGCAGCCTTTATTTTGGTTCCATGATAGAATAAAAAAAAGACTAGTTGTCCTCCAATCCATATACCATCCCACCCTGTAGCATGGTTTTCAGAGCTGCTCCCCCACCACTCCTTCATAGGAAAAATAATTTGTCGAATATCTATAGGGCTGGAAACATTGGGAGAAGAGCCTCTAATAGAAAACGAGTTTAATAGGTGAACCCATCAGGGTACTAAACAGGCTCACTGGAAGCAGGTACCGGTCTGTGGTATGACAAGGTAAACCTGATGGGGTACTGAACAGGCCCAACTGAAAGAGGGGAATCTACGTGGGGAGGACAACTTGTTAAAAAGAGAGAGAAAATTTCTAAAACGAAAAAGAAAAAGAGAAACAAATATGAAAATGAATTTGTGATAATAAAGGTTGTTGTGGGTCTACTGGAGGAAGGTATGCATGGTTGATCTAAAGAAAATAAACTCCATCAATCAACCATTTGAGAATGTTTGTAAGTTGTACTGAAGACCCTATTGTCTAACTCATACTATACCTCGGATATAACTATCTTATAAGTGGGACCCATAAAATTAGGAGTCTAATGAACTTGAAATGCAAAATCTATCCATAATTACTTGAATAACGATAAACCTTTGATAAGTAGCATAGATGATTGCTTTACTATAGGCTCTACAGACTATCTATACCCTCATGTTTTCTATTTTAACCCAGTATTTATTCACTCATGGCCTGAGGACATGCCATACCTCCTATCTGGGGGAGAGAGTCTCAATTTATATGGTCTTCATAAGTATGAAATATTAATAATTGGAAGAATTGTATGTATTGAGAAATCCTAAATTTGTTTTTTTCTAAGTTCTAGTTTTCATGTAGTAATAAAGATGGCTTTGTTTTGCACAACGATTGCCTACAAACTATTTATGATCAACCCGAGTTTTTGAATAAATAAAAGACCACTTCCAATTCATCCATGGCACTAGAACATGCCATATCTTTGGTCTGGGGGTATGTTGGGCCTTGAAATTGTCTTTTATAATGGCTTTATTTACATTAATTTCTTGGCCTATTTAGCGAAATATAATACATTTATCTTTAATTTGTCTACCTTTTACTATGTTTTCATCAATTATAGATTATAAATGTAAAATAAGCTTAATTCATCATTTTTAGTGTGTTATTGCATTTAGTGCGCATTTTGGGACTCCATTCAACCCCTTCTTTCGGTCCTAAGTTCCATGCTAGGATTAATGGCATGTTTCTTAGGTTCTTATTTTGTTTTATCCTCACCTTCTATTTTTTGTCGGTCCCATGAACGTGCACATATAAAAACCATGAGTAATGATGAACTTGGAGTATTTGTTTAAAATTAAATAAGAAAGAAAATAGACAATATTAAAAAAATGGAGACTAAATAAAGATAATAAAAATATTAAAAAGATGGGAATTAATAAAGAAAATACAAAATAGGAATTAAATAATAAAACCACTGATATCAACCAACCCATAAAGTGGATTGTAATAAACTTATTAATTATTTAGAACCATATGTCACATGCTTAATCCATTTTAAAGTGAGTTCATGTATATCACTTATTTATATCACCATTTTTGTTAAGACTTCATATTTCATATATATTACCATTTCATGTTTTGGAAATTAACGGATCGTATGTTTTATGCAAGTTGTAAATAATATATGCAGGTCATAAAGGATGAGCTCGCATGCCATGAAGAAGAAGAGTGCACCAAAAATAAGATGGAACCTAGCTTCTAGCAAATAAAACCCAGTTATAATCAAACTTGGCACCCAGCAAATAGAATTCATCCATGAATTAAGCTTAGCATCCAGCTCATTATGCAACCCTTCATCCTACCCGCGATTTTGTTGGTTGAAATATTATGGGGCGTTAAAAGCATAGAACCATTTCATGGTTTTGTTGGAAAAGTGACCTTTATGGTTCATGATCCCTTGTTCTAGAAGATCCACGCTCCTGTTCACCCAGGCCTGACAACGCATGAGCTGCCCACGTCAAAGATAATCAACGCACGGATTGTGGGAAACGGCTTGTGTGTTGGATGAGCTATTTTCTTCAGCAATTCAAACTGGTTATTATTAGAGTGGTCAATCACTGAAAGGGTTGACTTTCTCTCTCATTATAAGAAACTATATACAAACGTCTTTGGTTGAGAAACATCTACGGAGATACACAAGAAAAACGTTTGTAAATTTTGTTCCTGATACTAATGTAAAAGCTCTATTGAATCGTTAATTTCATTTCTAGTTTAGCGTGGGATATCATCTGTTCTTGAGAAGATCCCCTCACCAACAACAAAATTCTTTGTTCATACAATTCATTTTTGCTCCTTTTGTGCAAATAAATCATTTCATTTTTGTAGGTAAATAGTTTGTTTCCTGTAGATGATGTTTTGTTGTTGATAAAACTGTAATTTTCCCATGTTTTTATGTGATTTATGCATTCAAAATTGATATTGCTGGCCATTTGCATTTCTATTTAGTTCATCCCTCATCCTTCCATCCGCACTATTCGTCTAAATTGCTTTCCAGTCTGTCTTTCAACCTTTAATCCGAATTTAAATAGACATTAGAGCAAATTTGGGGTCTAAATGGGTCTTATAATAAAACGTGCCAACAATAAATTTTGTGAGTTGGAATTCAAGAACCAATAGAATTTCAATAAAATGAGTCAACCATAATGGTTGAATTGACATATTTGTCATAAAAGAAAACTACCCTTTTTGTTCGTATTTTCAACATATCTCCCTGTGGTTTTAATCAAATTTCAGGAAGGAGAGCTCATTGGATGCGGAATTTAATTCCACATCCAAGAAGTACCCACACTGCATACTTTTGGCAGACCCTGCTACCCAAAAACAAGAAATTCCTAAAAAAATGTGATGATGACATCATCATCACATTTTTTCAGGAATTTCTTGTTTTTTAGGTAGCGGGGTCTGTCAAAAGTATGCAGTATGAGTACTCATTGGATGTGGAATTAAATTCCACATCCAACAATCTCTACCACTCGGAATTTGAGTAAAAACACAAGGAGATTTGTCAAAAATACAAACAAAAAAAGTAGTTTTTTCATTCTTCCTCCAAAATTAATAACTATTATTTAATTATTTTAGCTATTATTTAATTATTTTAACTATTATTTTATTATTTTCCTTAGGAGGCCCAGTTTAGACCTCAAATTTCCTATAATGATTTTCCAAAATTTGTAGTCATTTCAAGAATTGTTTTATACAGGGATAGTTAATTAGGTTCTATGTTGATTTTCCAGTACTTTAACATTCCTGTAGCTTTCATTTTCATTCTTACTCTTCAGTTTAAGTTTTAATTTAGTTCCTTATTTATTTCTTTTGGTTCCAATTAACAAACATGGTTTCCAAAGAGTCTTAAATTATTTTCCATATACCTTCCCATATTCATAAACTTCCTCATGGTTTTATTCATATTTGTTTGTACATATTTAACATAGGATAAAAGTGATTTATTTAATACATTTAACGTATAAGAGTGCTAATATGTTTTTAATATATTTTATCTTTTGTAAATAATATTAGAACTTGTAAATATATAATAACTTTTGTAGTTTGTGTATTAAATTTTGAGCATTATATAATTTAATTTACAAATATTTAATAAATGGATATTTTCTATATTTAATAATTTGCAAATATTTAATAAATGGATATTTTGTATATTTAATATTTTATAATTTGTTTAATAAAAAAATGTGTATTAGATCATTTGTAAGTGTATTTTGTAAGTTATGTATATTGCATGGCTTGTATGAATTTAATAAATTTCGTGGGATGGATTCCGAGCATTAGGAAGAGGGATTGGTTTAGATTGTTTTCATTCATTTTCCTTCATATTAGATGCATTAGTTTTGAGTATTTTAGAAGTTTCATTTTGAAAGTTCGCATAGCTTAGTTTACTTTTCAAATTCATAGGTTAGTCGTTGATTAGATTGGATTTGTTAAATTATTTTTCTTACATTAGTTTATGATTCTTCGTAAAGTATTGCTTACACTTGATCCTTAGATTAGTGTTTCAATATGCTTTATACGTCTGCATAGAGTTTGATAACTAGAGTAAGATAGTTGGTTAGTTTCCTCTTTTTGAAAATATAGAGTAGTTTCGCTCATTGAATAGATAGATTAGTTTCTCTTTTCACTTGTAGAATAATTTCCCATTTTATAGTAATTAATTTCATATTTTTCTTTCATAATTAATTTTAGCATTCGCTTTCGTAGTCAATCACATGGTTAAGTAGATTCTCATCCCTGCATAACCATATATTTCATGCATTCATGAAATAGTTTAGTTGATTTGTTCCATGTTTTGAATGCTTAAATTTACTCTCATTAGATTAGATTGCTTCGAACCAAGTGACCGCTTTCCTAGATTAGTCATTGCAATTTCATTTCCTATAATAAATTAGCATAATAGTAGATTAGATTTAAATTCTTGTTGCTAAATAGTTTCTCTGCTTTCATAAGAATAGATTGGATTCCTGCATTTAACTCATGATAGTCATGCTTGTAGTTTAACATCATGCAGTTGCATGATTAGTGCATTTGCATATCTAGTTAGCTTAGATTAGAATAAACTTTAATCCTGCACATATAGTGTTTGCATCTCACAAGCTTCCTTCCCAGGTTGACAATTAAGTGTTGAATTAGATAGTGCACATTTTACCCAACATCTACACCACCATCCACAGAACAAGAACGTATAAGCAGTCTTCCCCTACCATTTTGTTGATGATGATTTATTACATGTTTAATATTCAGATGAAGAGGATCAAATCTAGCATGATCCTGTTATTGACACTAAATCTCATGAGATTCTAGATCCATATCCAATATCCATTCCAAACCAAAATCCTAAGCCTAGATGGAAATCCAGAGGACAAAAGGAGAACTAGGTCCCAGTATCAGAATGAGCATGTTCCACTTTCTCTCATAGATTCACTCTCTATCGACTGGTGCAACAAAATTGTAGGACAGTTCTACTTGAGAATAGAAAATGATCAACCACTTGGCCCACAGAAGTAGAAAATTGACCATCCTCCACCTATTCCATCGAAAAGAAACACACAAATTCATCAGTTCCCAAGGAGATTGAGATGTTCACATGCATAGATTTAGGATGCTACTGCACAGAAGAATCATATTGATGAATAGAGCTGCAAAATTGTTGCAGTGTTTTGACAAGTAATTTTTCTAAGGAGGAACCTTCTTTCTTCTAATGATAGTTTGTAATTTCATATTTTTTGCTTATTTTGACGAGGGTTTTCCCATGAGGTTTCCCCCCATTTCCTTGGTTTATTAAACAACATTTTTTAGATTTTAGATTTTATTTGGGTGACTTATGGCCTTATTGCCAAGGCCCACAATTGTCCAAGTTAGGATTCAGGGGGGGTGTTAGGATTTATAATCCTCCCTTGACCAAAATATCTATTAGATTATTTTAGTCGAACTTAAGAGTCATTTTATTATAATTGAATCGACTAGTACCACTCGGTCCACTTGGAATAATGTTGTCACATGTACCAGTCACCAAAGTATAGGGAACATAGATGGAGCATAACTGAGAATGAATGCACTTGCATGCATCAGTTTAGGCGCCTCCTAGACCAATCCCTACATTTTATGAGTCACTAGAAGTCCTGAAACCAACCTCCTTCATTTGTTGGGAGTTGGTAACTAGTTAAGCTTAGTTATCCTTCAGTTACATTCAGTTAGCTCACTTTCAGTTCAGTAAGCGCCAGTTATGCATGTTTGCATGTGGGAAGGGGATTTTTGTCACCTACCACTTGCAATTAGACTGGTTAGACTAATTATAACTGATTTTTTAACTGGATTAGACATCTGGAGTTAGAGTGTTGGACTCTGATGGCGATTTAGACATATTTAGTTACCCATGAAGTCATATAAAGTTAGATTCAATTGGTAGATTCAATTTCATCCCTAATGATTTGAATTATTCCTTATGTAACACTATTGTAACACCAAATTCTTTAATGAACATGATACTGTAATTATCTGAGATATACTCGTATGTTTCCTGTGAGATTTGATTTGTTCGGTGTGTATTGTCATTCCTCTTTCACAACATAATAATCTATACTCATTGCTTGATGATCTGATGGAACAACAATTTTAACACCACTATGGGGAAAATCCCAACAGAAAATGAGGAATATGCATTTCTCTTTATATAAAATGCAATTACAAAGGAAATGGTACTCTTTATGGAATTACCTATGAATATATGGCTAGAATGACTACTACGGGATCTCCTATTTCCTTTGTTATGCTCTTAGATATACTTTAGTGTTGTTCCTCAATTATGGAACAATACAATAAAATCATCAGAATGTAACCACTTCTTTTCCTAATGTCCCAATAGTTAACATATCCCAATAGTTGTCTAAGGTTATCTCTAGGGCTTTTTTCATGCCTCAACAACCAATTAGGGTTAGGTTTTTGGAATTTCTAGAATGTTATTGAAATGAAATACATTATTATTTCTACATGCGTGAGAAATGTAAGTGGGAATGGAATCCACTTGATACCATGGTGGTCAAATGGATAGGTCAACTTGTAGGAGGCGTAATTTTATCATGCAGACTCTGTTTGAGGCAATTCTCGCATCTTTGGAAATCTCTTCGAGTGTAGAATCCCATCAAGTGGAAAGCCACAAGAGATGAAATTTTTACCCCAAAGTACATCATTTAATCCCTCAAACAATCCCAACAAGGTTATGAACCCCAATATACAAAGTGAAACCTTCCCCTAAAATGGGTTGTACAAGCCAATTCATCCAATATTTTGAATGATAAAACACAAAAATACATGATAAATTAAATTATATTGATCCATTTCATATCAACCTAAAAATAAATGTAAGCTCAAACTATTGAAATTTAATTCAAATTTTTAGACGAATAATTTTTTACAACATGAAAGAAACAAATATTTTTGAGAATCTACTCTAGTGTAAGCTAGGAGTTTATTGGTAACCTAAAATCCAAATCCTTAAAAAAAATAAAGTTGAAAAAAATTGTGAATGAAAACAAGTTGAAAAGCTTAAATTAGTCTCAATTACATGGGTTTTTTACCTCTTCAACTTAAAAGTTAATACTCACAAACATACTTACAAAATTTGTAATTAAGTTTGTTATTATCTCTCTTATTATAATATTAAAGGATAATGGAGGGTGGGAAAGTTAGGAATATTTAACCACAAGTTATTCATGTGTATTTTTGTTTTAGAGATAACTTATATTCTTATGAGTTATTCCGTAAAAGCATTCAAAGAAATGGAATTGTTTTTCTAGAGGGGGTGGATATCAATGTCGGGCTATTAAACAATGAAGATTAGGATCTTCATTGTTATATGTAGGTTGTTGGAAGAGGTCATCGTTGATACTATATTATTGGAAGAGATCTTGGATTTCTCTCTCAAGAGTACATTGGCTAAGCCATGATACAAATGGGAAGGTCGAGTTAGTTTAGGGAGTGTAGCTTGAATTCATTCACTTTAATGGCCTAGAATGTGGTTGGTATCAACCCTTTATGCATATGAAAGGGTGAGAAATTGTTAGAATAATTAAACCCATAGTTACCCATATTTGACATTAATTAATCATTTTTGTCTTATTCCTAAATTCCTAGATTCCTTGCTATGCTAGTTGGCATCCACTTGCACCTAGAAGTCAACAAATGCTAAAACTGGCTCAAAGATTGCTTTAGAAACATCCTGGAATCATTCTTGGAAACTCTACTATAATTCCATAATAGAAATAGTGCAGTTATGAATTTTTATGAAAGATGCCTTGATTTTCAATAGTTTTAAGGAAAAAGGAAAAGCTAGTCTAGGAGTAGCTGCCTTGTTTATTTCCTTCACCATAATCCTTCTTTTTCTCCACCCAAAATCATGGATCTGATCTATTTCCTTCACTTATCAGATGATATATTTAATTTAGTCAATTCATGAGCATCTTCTCAGATTAAGAAAGTGTTTTATGCACCTACATGGGTTTGACTAGTTTTAGTAAGCCTTCTTTTTGACCAATTCGAATAAAATCCTTATGCTTCCAAATATCTGATGTAATTATATACTTTTAAAGCCTATTAATTGATGATTTTGGCTGATGTACACTTATTTCAATACATGATTGTGTTATGCTCCAATTTTAGTCCCCTTTTTTATGAATTTTGCATGGTTAATTAGCAATTTTGTGAGTGTAATTATTCTACTGCTTGGGTTCAATTTCCACATGGTATCTTGAATCCATTCAATTTATTTGAATGCATATCTGAGATGGATATATTTTTGAGAGAGAAAGGTATCGACAGGGTTACCATGGCAATTGAGGAATATACCAATGCAACTGTAGAGAAAATTAAATGGTACAACAAGAGGGATGAGGCCTATGGTATTTTGTGTTTGAGCATTTCAAGAGACCTCCTCTTCTATCTTGATGGATTAACATCACCTAATGAGGTTTGGGAGAATATTGAAGATATTTTGGAAATACAGATGAGAGGACATCAACCCAGGAATCAATTGATCTCCTTGAGTCCAAGCAGCTTCGAATCATTGCAACTCTACTTTTTCAAGTTTAAGGCCCTAGTTCTGTAGTTAAAACGATGTGGAATCGAAAAGAAGGATGAAAAACTAATCCTGACCATACTCTCAAAGCTTGGTCCTAACTATTTAGTTCTTTTTTCGACCTTCCATGCCACCAAGTTGACAACACCATCCTGGAGGATTCCTAAGCTTGTTGAGTTCATGGAATCCCTCACCTAGGAGCAAGATAAATTGGTAATCATGGGCACCATCAAACCTTCCAAATACCAATATTTGGTTGCTAGATTTTCGAGGGTGGATTCAAAAGGCAAGAAGAAATACGAAAATACACCTGAGCAGAAGAGAGAAAAGGCAAAGTCTCAAGAGGAGCCCTCAGGCTCCAAGAAGAAATTCTAGAAGAAGAAGAACAAAGGAGAAATGAACAAGTGTTCATACTGCATTAAGGGGTATCATCTTGAGAGCTCTTATATGAAAAATAAAATTGACATGTTTACCCAATTCCTGGAGAAGAACAACATCTCCCTTCCTAATTGCACAAGAAAGAAGGAAGGAGGATCATATTCAAAAGACAAGGAGTACATGCCTTGGTTGCTAGCATCTCAAGCTCACTTGGCTTCATCATTGATTCTAGAGATTCCAGACACATGGTTTCAACAAGAGAGTCTTTCTCCTCTCTTTACAGTTCTAAAGGTCAAAATGTTTTTTTGGGAGATGACTCTGTTACTAATATTTTGGGGAAGGGTAGGATTGATCTTGACCATGGCTCTTTCAATTATGTGTTGTATGTCCAATGTATTTCATCTAACCTCTTGTCAGTGTATCATATGACCCACACTGGGTCTCCCAAAAAAGTCATCTTCTTTCCCAATTAAGTTGAAATCACTGAGATATCGAATGGTAAAGTCATAGAAAAAGGTGTTGTGGATAACAATTCAAAGGTATACAAGTTTCCCATTTCATACCTTTCTCAGACCCCTCATCTCTTCTCATTCATGCTAATGAAGAAATCAAGCTTTTCCATGATATATTTGGCTATATTAACTACAAGTATATTTTAGAATTGAGTAACAAAGACATGGTCATAGGGTTACCAAAGATCAAGTTTTCTAAGGGTGTATGTTAAGGTTTCATCCTAGGAAAACACCCAAAGCACAAGTATGAGAGAGATAATCATGAGAGAACCTCTGCACCCCTTCAGTTAATCCATAGGGACATTTTCAGTCCATTCCCTCATATCTCCATGAGTCAAGCCAAAGATGCACTGAAATTCATAGATGACTTTTGTAGGTATTGTTGGCTCTTCTTTCTAAAGCACAAGTCTGAAGTTTTTTACCTCTTCAAGGTCTTCAGAGCCTTGGTTGAGAACCATTCTAGGAGGAAACTCAAGATCCTCATATCTTATAATGGTGGAGAGTGTGTCAATTCCAAGTTCATCCATTATTATGAATATGCAGGTATCCATATGCATCTTTCTATTCCTTACACACCATAGCAAAATGGTGTTGCTGAGAGAAAGAATAGATCACCCAAGGAGATGGAAAGTTGCATGATGGAGGCTAAAAATTTGCTGCCAAATTTTTGGGCTAAGGATAAAAAATGTGCATCTCATATCCATAATAGGGCACCTCAGAAGAAACTTGATGGTATTACTCCTTTCGAATCTTGGAGTGGGCATAAGCCAAATGTGACCCATTTCAGGATTTTCGGCTCAAAGGCTTGGGGTTGAAATCCAACTTAAAAGAGCAAGGATTTGCAAGCCCAAAGCCAAGAGTTGTTATTTGTTGGGTATTCTGAATATTCAAAAGGGTACAATCTGATCAGCTTTATCACTAACAAATTCTTCATTGATAGGAGTGTTCAATTTGAAGAATAGCCTTTAGCAACAGTTGAAGTTGGAGAGTCCTCTTCATCACCACAACCACTGATTGTAAGTGAAGAGACTAATGAGTTTGATGATTATGATATGTATGATAATGAAAATTTAATTGCAGATCCTAAAATTCATACAATATCAAAATGGGTATCAAGGACCATTCATGCGGCTAAGGAACTAGCTGGGAATCCTAATGACACAAGGAGGACTAGATCTCAATTTGAGAGTGCCCTTTGTGTGAAAGATCCACTTTGTGCTGAGAATTTTTATTTGATGGTTGAATATGATCCTCAGACATATGAATATGCATCAGGTGAGCCCATATGGAAATCATCCATGAAGGAAGAATACATCTCACTCCAGAAGAACAACACATGGGAGCTAGTTGATCTCCCTCCAGGGAGAAAGCTAGTAAAGTGTAAGTGGGATTATAAAAATAAATTTGTTGCTGATGGTTCACATTTTAAATATAAGGAAATATTGGTAGCCAAGTGATACTCACAAGTTCAAGGTATTTATTACAATGAGACCTTTGTACCAGTGGCAAAGATGGACTCCATAAGGCTAGCTTTGGCCATTGCAGCTTCAAGGCAATGGGAGGTACATCACATGGATGTGAAGTGTTCCTTTATAAATGTAGATATGAATGAATATATTTATATGTATAAAATATAAGGTCTTTCAACTAATCCATATTTAGTGTTCAGTTTAAAGAAATCATTGTATGGGCTAAAGAAATCCCTGAGGGCTTGGTATGCCAAGATTGATGGATTTTTTCTATCACATAATTTTGTTCGATGCAAATATGATATGAATGCCTATTTGAATCTAATACACGGTTATTTAATGATTATTTCTTTATATTTGGATTACCTATTGATAATAGGAAGTTCAAAGAAAGAGATTTCCTCCTTGAAGGATGCAATGAACCATGCCTTTTCTATGACAGATTTGGGATTGTTGATCCAATTCTTGGGCCTCGAAATTGCTCAATCCCAACATGGAATAAAATTTCATCAGTACAATTATGATTCAGATATGCTCAATAAGTTCAACATTAAATATTGCAAGCCAAGCAAGATTCCATTCCTTTCTGGAGTTAATCTTGAGGAAGCAGGTTCTTCTCCTTTGGTAAATAATACACTATATGGGAATTTGATTGGGTATTTTCTTATCTTACACATTCTCAACCTGAAATATCTTATGCAGTTAGTGGGGCTTCAATATACATGGATTAGCCTCATGAGATCCATTGGATAGCAACCAAGAGGATCTTAAACTTTGTTCAAGGAACAAGAACTGATGGGATTTTCTATAAATCAAAATCTGACTTAGAGCTAGTTGGATTTACTGGCAGTGATTGGGAAGGTGAAAAAACATATTGAAAGTCTACTTCAGGATATGTGTTAATTCTTGTAGATGGACCAATCAAATGGTCAAGTAAGAAGCAGGGTTCCATAGCACTATGATCTACAGAGACAGAGTATAGAGGAGCTGTGAATGCATCTACTCAATGTTTGTGGTTGCAGGGAATACTTGGAGAATGTGGGATGGAATCAGATACTTCCACTATCATCTATTTTGAAAATCAAATCACCATTCGAATCTACATTGATCCAGTTCAAATACAACGAACCGATCACATTCGGATCCATATGAACTATATCAGGTAGCTTGTGCATGATGGTACCATTGCTATACTCTACTACGCATCTTTAGAGCAAATAGAAAACATCTTCACCAAGGTGTTTTGTGAGAATACCTTCATTAATCTCAAATCACTATTGGGGATTGTTGATCATGTGGTGAAGAATAATTGATAACAAAGTTTTCCAAACTTTTTGTTTTAATTCCATGTTTAAGGGAGGATTTTCCCACTGGGTGTTTGCCTCTTTCCTTGGTTATATGGACATGCAGTATATAAAGGGTGAATAAGACTTGTTGGTAGGCCCTATATTTTTCTGATATTTACTCATAAATTCAGTATTAATTGGGGGTGTTATAATAATCAAACCCATAGTTACCCATATTCGACATTAATTAATCATTTTTGTCTTATTCCTAAATTCCTAGATTCCTTACTTTGTTACTTGGCATCCACTTACACTTAGAAGTCAACAAATGTTAAAAATGGCTCAAGGAGCACTTTAGAAACATCCTGTAATCATTTTTTGAAACTCTGTTGTAATTCCAGAATAGAAAAAGTGCATTTCTGCTTTTTCTAAAAGCTACCTTTTTCTTCAGCAGTTTTAAGGAAAAAAGGAAATGTTAGTCTAGGATTATCTACCTTGTTTTTTTCCTTCACCATCCTCCTTATTTGTATCCATCCAAAAGCATGGATCTGATCTCTTCCCTTCACTTATCAGCTGACATATCTGATTCATCCAATTCGTAAGAATCTTCTCATATTATGAAAGTGTTTTATGCACCTATCAGGGTTTTGACTAGTTTTAGTAAGCCTGCTTTTTGACCAATTCGAATAGAATCCTTATGCTTTCGAATATCTGATGTAATTATATATTTGGACATCCTATTACTTGATGAGGTTGGATGATGTACACTTATTTCAATACAGGATTTTGTTACGCTCCAATTTCAATCTCTTTTTTTGTGAATTTTGCATGGTTGATTAGAAATTTTGTGAGTGTAATTGTTCTACTACTTGGGTTCAATTTCCACAGAAATATCTCTAATGAAAATATCTTATTTTACCATCATTGGGTAAAGATAAAGGGTGTAAAATATGCATTGATCAATTTGCAATCGATTTTTATTTATTGCGCCAAGAGGTGCTCTACAACCCAGTATGGGGGAGATCTTGTAACGTTCTGTACTTACGATTTCATATTATGAGGAAGATGTTTTAAGGTTCCTCATGTAAATGTCGGCTATAAATATTTACTTATATTTACTTATGATGTAGATGTAACTCCATTAATAATCCTGAAACTAATTTTTATTCAACATATTGTTTGTGAACTCGTCATCACCAAAACATCGTAAAGTCAACTTCATGGATTTTTAAGTAAAACAGAGGTAGAATCATAGTACAAATCAAATCTGGTCATTGTAATTCGCATGACTTATACTAAACCCAACTCCAATAAACTTTCACAAAATCAATAATGCCACTTTCATATATTGAAAATATCTCTGTATTTCCTCTTAAAAAACAATAATGCCAAATATCTATTATGTATGATCCTCACAATAGAGAAAAAATAAAAATAAACAACTTGAAGGACTTGAGTCCAAATACGTTGAAATTAATATTTGTTTAACACATAGAAAATAAATCTTAGTACATCATAATAATGCTTGAAATTCTTTTAAAAAAGTAATAATAATGAGGAGATCTTAATCCCAATCAAACCTGATGTATTCCAATCAAAATTTATTTACCGGAGGAAAAATATAATATTAAATAACTTAAGAAATTAGATTAAAGTCCACATACGTTGAAATTAATATTTTTAACATAAAAAATATTAAAACATTATAATAGTTCTATTTTTAAAATTTAAAAATATAAATTCAAAATCTAACCATAATGGAAGGATCAAAATCCTTCGTAAACACGTGAAGCAAAGAACTATATATGTTTCAATCAACATATTTTATTTTCTCACTTTCATGGTGTACAAAATGGAAATTCCTATACATGTTGGGATTATAGATCCATCATCAGCAGTCGGTTTCGAATTCCATACTCACCTAAATAAAGTCTTGCGATCAGCACATGGATTGCAGACTTCCCCTTACTGGAGAGCAGTGATTCCAAAGGCACCCAGGACAGAATCATCAGTGAAACTATATATATTTCAGAATATGATATTTATACTTCTCACAAAAAAATTTCGCATTCCATATCTCTAAAACATTTAAATCCAAAACTCAAAGCACTGAGTACTAGTAAAATTTCAAAAAATATATTATTTTAATCACTAATCAATATCCACGGGGTATTCACTTAGTGAAACCATGTCATAGTGCCTTTGTTCATGAGATATTTAATAATACCCCTAATTTCACTAGATATTGATAATTACTTAGAAAAATCCTTTTGATGATCCCCCCTCCCAATACATATTTATAATTAAAAAACCCTTATTTTTACTAAACCCCTTTTTATACCCCCCTTTACCTATAAACCCTCCAACCCTATTCCACTCTCCTTAATACCTACAATGTTTGACCTTATTTTTCACAATTAAAACCCCCCTTTATGAATGAACGTGATAAGATATTGCTCAACAAGGTGAATCCCCCATGTCAATATCTTCATTTTCCAATATTTCAAACACATTTCACTCTTAAAAATGAATGGTAGGAGAATTATATAATGTTTTTTTTCACACCAATATGTATCCTTTTCTTTCCCAGTTTCAGAAACATATGTTTTAAAAATATCTTTTCTTTACAAGTAATTAGTAGATTCTAGGATTATTGTGGATTGGGTTTTCTAGAAATGTGGTGTATTAGTGGAAACAATGTATAAGTCCAATATGTTTTTAGAGAATTTATTAGTTTCCAATATGTTTTTAGAAAATTTAATATTATTGTAGATTTTCTATAAAAAAGGGAATATATTCTCATGAAGATATTTTGTTTTTATGAAAGAAAAGGTGGTTCTGTATTATCTCAAGGATCTGTCCTATTTAATAATGTTTAGTCTTCTTTGTTGATGACTGATTGGTACATAGGTGCATCTATTTTTTGGTATCTTTGTTTCTTTCATGATATGGCTTATAGAAATTTTGTGTATATGATAAGATAAGTTCCCAAGTATCTCTCTAGTATCTTATCTGAAAAGTAGTAAGTAGCTTAGGCATGCTAGATCTAGATGATAGATAATGATGGAGGAGATAACAAGTATCAATAAATTTTGATATTTCGATGAAATTCATAAATACCTTGACTATATTTATGAATATCGATTAGGGTTTTTTTTTAATTGTATCATACAAGTTTGTTTTCTTATATATAATAATATTTGAGAAGGTTATTATTGCAATGCTATGATCAAGGATGAAATTATTTTCACATCTTTTATATATCCATTCATTTGATGGGGTCTTGGTTTTTTATGTTTGAAATTCAATAAAGCAAAAGTAGAAACAAGTGTAAATTTATTTTTGTTTTAGTCATTATCATTTTTTATATTTAATAAACTATTTAAAATGAGTTTAAGTTAATTTATTTCCAAATAATGGTTACCACAAAAAAATAAATATAAAAATAGAAATAAATTAAACTATTTAAAATGGATTCAAGTTAATTTATTTCCAAAATAATGATGTTACTTTAATTTCCTGACTAAAGTAGGATATATGGTATTGTATTGATAGAAATAGTAAATGAAAAATATAATCTAAATTTTTTATTTTCCAAAATAGGCAGTACTTATTGTATATTTTAACTATTTAATCATAAGAAATCATAAACAATATTTAAACATCAAAAATTATAAACTGCACCAAAACTCATAGTTGAGTGCAATACTTAAGAAGGGGTTTGCACCTCCAAAGATTTGATCCCTCTCAGCGCTTCATAGAGCCTGGGATTTGGATCTATGCTGGTTATTATAAATTTGCATATATTATGCATGTTATATGTGATTATGTTTAATTATAAATATTATTTCATATTCATTAATTTGTTGCATTTTTATTATTGCACCTTATGCATTCATTTAAATTATTTTGTGCTTCCATGGAAGAGCACATGTATGCTATGATGGTGACATGGATTCTTGAGAGTTGGTATGTTAATGACCCAATCATGGATCCTTACCCCCATTATTGGGGATTCAATAGTGTGGTGTTGGAGCCTTATCTAAATCTAGGTCCACAATTTCAATACTTTTACACAATAGGCTTCCTATTCATTTTTAGTTGTCAAAAAAATAAGATGTTTAACAAGGATAAATATATTATATGTGAGATAGTTTTTTTAGGATGGAACGTGACCTCCATGAATGGGATATACTCATATAACTTGAGTTGCAGGAATAATTTGAGAAAGATGGTGAATTTTTTATTATTTTTAACTATGGATTAAGAAGGCACTCATAATTTGAAGGTAAATGAGACTTGTAGTGTATGTAAGGGGAAATTTTGGTCTCGTTACCTTAGAGTCATGAAGAACCACTATGTATTCATGTGATCTCTCTTCACTACTGCTGACATGAAGCTAGAGGTAGGTTCATAATATGATGGAATAGGTGTAGGATGAAAGACTCATAAAAATCATTTTAAACCCAAGTTGTATCATGATGGTTTTTTGTAGGTTGTCAAGGAGAAACCCAAACAACAATCCTTACAAACCCCTTTGAAATCCATATATATTAAACTATATCCAAATTAACAGTGCAACAAACTTGCATGCAAAATATGACAAATAACTAACCTATACCTACAATGATCTCTCGTATTGGATTGTCCATAGCTTGATGAGATACACTATTTTCTTCACAATGAAGTAGTTTGTAGGATTATCGGGTAGATTGTGTGTGGAGTTTTAGGAGGTCACACACCTACCCAATTTGCACAATGTTTGATGGTGCAACTGATACCAATTTTTTTCAACTGTCATAAATTTTCTCATCATCTAGTAGTTATCATAAAAATTCAGAAGGTAAAGGTATATTTTTTTATCTATTGCCCCGCCAAGTTCATAACAATTAGATCCTATAAATTTAATTGATGGAGTATATTTATCTTCAATGAAGATGGGGAAGGGTTTATTTAGGACTCCACACCTTCACCAACAAGGAATGTATATTGGGAGTATTAGCATGAGAATGTTCTCAAGGATGACATGAACAACAAAAATGGTAGGATTAAGTGTGGCCTCTAACCTACACTATGGTATTGTACCCATTAGTATGTAGACCTATGTACCACCCATGTACATCCTTGGCCATGAAAAAAATAAAAGTAAAGGAAAATGGGTTCATTCTATGTGGGCATAATTCAATAAATAATTGTAGGAAAAATTGTGTGGTTTAAGATAAAATTTAATGTGAAAACAATTAGAAATATTGAAATCAATGAGGGTGTGTCCATCCACTTGAATTGATAATGGTGATAGGGATAACTAGACTAATGCTATAGTTGAGGTGTAATTGTGTGAATCCTATGGTATTCTTACCTACTATGTATGTTAGTCCCATAGGGATGAGAGTAACATTAAATTATAATTAGGTTTATGTTTACAATAGTCCACTAAAGGATGTATTTGAGGATTTTGCTAGCCACGTTCACTTAATTACTCTCTTTCATATAGTATGAATTGATGAATTCCTATTCAAATACTAAATATGAATCCATAACTTTCATGGATTATTCAAATGTTTCTCATGGTTACATACCAACTACTTGGTGACATTGGAGTGAGTGTAGCATAGGAAAATCAGTCAAATTAGAAATAAAGAGAGATATAGGTGGTTCTCTTCTAGTTATAGAACTTGTTGTTGATTCTAATTATTTAAACACATGATAAATGTTTGGTCTAGAAAAAACCATTACATACATCAAACTACCAACTACGTTGGCATATGGAACTCGTACATATCTTCTTCCTATTCCTATGTAGTGGGACACTTATCTATAGATAACTTTACACCTACAGGAATAGGGACATTGACTGAATTATTTTAATGCATGTTAAATATTTGTAGTACCGTCGCAACATATTTTCTTTTATTTAATGAAATAATCCTATTTTCATTATCTCTTCTTATATCCATTCCTAGAATAAATTTTGGAGCACCGAGATCATACATGTCAAATTTGGAGGACAAATGAGACTTCACATCCTTTATAACATATTTGTTTCTTCCAATAAACAACATGTCATCAACATAAAATACTATGTTAAGGAAGTGAAGATGAATCAATTTGTATTTTACTCAATGGTAAACCTTACTTCTCACAAACCCCAATCCAAGTATATATATGTCAAAAATTTTGTATCACATCCTTCAAGATTGCTTTAGAGCGTAACAGGACTTCTTTAGTTTACATACCAACTCTTTCATTACCTTTACTATGAACCCATATAGTTTCTTAATGTAGATTTATTCTTAAATATCTCCATGTAAGAATTTTTTTTCACTGTAATGACCCAATTCCAAAATTCCAAACAAAGGCAAAATTTGGGGAAAAATTGTATTGACTAGTCTTAACTCTTGGGGCTTCAAATGGCACAAGAGGGTCTCAAATTTGGTAGCGATTGATATGGTGAGTGTTAGGACTACTAAATGGAATATATGGTCACTTTGTAACATGTTATATACATCGTCAACTTGAATTGGGGTCATTTGGAAAAAGGACTAAATTGCTAGTAGATTGTGGTTTAATTCCCCCTAGGGCGTGGGCATAAATAACTCTCCAACTCATATGTGAACCTCAAAATTTACCAAATAGAGTATGGGGAATTATATTAGACTTAATATACTTTCATAAAGTGTGGTTATAATTTCTTCAAAAGAGATATAAAGTTTCATATTTGAATACATATGTTCAGTGATAAATGGCAGTAATAACTTAACTTTGACTCATAAAATTTTTATCGCATGGTTCAGAAAGAAGCATAAGGAATGTAGAAAATTAATATAATATTAATATATATTTAAAAAAAACATAAAATCATAGGAAATATTCAATAAAAATTACATACACAACTCCATTCCAATGGAAACCAATACATGGAAAATAGTCAAATGATAGCTTGGAAATGTGGGAATTTTTGCATATGTATTTCTGCCAATATAAAATTACAAAGAGTATGGGATAAATATTACATATCCATAAATAATTCAACCATTCTTGGTAATAAAATAGACTCAACAAGGTGCAAGCATCATTCACACTAGTGCGCTATCATATGAAAACATTGGAATAATGAAGTAGGGAATGACAGAATGGGATGAGAGATGAATCACAGACTATAGAAGAATCCTATTTGAAATAAAAAAACTCCATAAAGATCCAAATTATATCTTATGGTTTCCTCTCCAACATCCAATTTGTATGAGAATCCAACTCCCTCAAAATTGGCTCACTAGTAGGGAGAGTGAGCACTTACGTGCAATGGACATACTAGTGCTTTCCAAAATTCCAAAGGAAAATTCTCAAATTATTAAAATACATTATCCTTCCACATGAAATATTTTTACCACTCTCATAAGGTCCTCCATTTTCTAATTCCCTCCCATAGGCTTCCTCCAACTCTTCCTTGATGTTTAGTAACCCCTATGCCACTTGTCCTTCTCCTCATCCCTCAATCTTCCTCCAAATTCCAATTGTTGCTACCAACCCCAAAGTGCACCCTATTGGTGTATATTTTTATCCATTAAATGTAGTATTGTCATATTTCTACTATCAGGTATGCAATCAGGTGTGATTTTGTCATAGAATCTTCCATCATTATTGTCATAAAACACAGGGAATCTCTCTCCACATGGCACATAGTTTCTTCCTAGTCTCTTCCTCTTCCATGGGGAGTTATTCCTATTAAAATATTCAAATATTTGGACTCATGACATGTAACTTGACACCTATTCACCTTCTAAGAAAATTCCATTACTCATAATTTAGAATTTGGGGTTAAGTCATGACAAGTGTAAGGAAAAAATCTAGCCATCCAAGGTCTCCATGAGCATCCAAGTGTCTTCATGAAACAATGCCACTTTAGTTTTTCCATATTTATTATTTTTAGTACCCAATTTAATTTGTAAATGTTAAACTAAGGCTCTTTTGGGTCTCATATCTCCCTTACTGCAATATTTAATGTCTCCTTCCCAAGCTAGGTAACTAGTATGTGGGTGAAACATTGTTAACTAGTAGTCTCATTAGGATGAGGGCATGAAAATAATCCCCACCCAATATTGATTTTACAAAGGATATTCCAAGTTTATATGCTGAAAAATTTGTTCATCGTTCCAAGTGGCTTCCTCACTAGGAAAATCCTTCCATTCTACCAAGTATTCTTTTATTCTTCTGCTCCTTAACCTTCTTTTCCTTGTTTTCAATATTTTTTCCAAAGTGAGAACAAGATGTCCTTCATCATACAAGGGAGGTAATGTATATGAAACTGATATATGCTTACCTACAATTTTATTTATACATTAAACGTGAAATACATTATGAATTCTACTTCCTATTGGAATCTCCAATCATAGGTCACTTCTCCAATTTTTCAAATCACTTTTTAGGGACCATAAAACCATGGTTTGATATTTCATGAGCCTTTAACCTTCATCGTGGTTTCTTTGTAGGGATGAAAATTCAAATACACTAATTCATCCACTTCAAAATTCCTCTCCACTCAATGTTTGTCTCCATATTGATTTTGTTGGTTTTGGTCAACCCGCAAGTTATCTTTCAAGACCTTTGAAATTTATTGACTTTCTTCAATCCAATATTTATCCTTTAGGGCTATACTATCACAAAAAACGTGTTCAATAAAACTATATGCATCATAACCATAAATTTATTTGAAAGGAGACATGCCAATGGGCATATGAAAAGTAGTATTGTAACAAAACTCACCCAAATGCAACCATTTGATACATGCTTTTTGTTTCCCACTAACATAGTTCCTCAAGTATCCTTCCAACCATTGATTCACCCTCTCTATTTGGCCATTAGTTTTTGGATGATAGCTTTTTCTAGGTGTCAAATGTTTCCCCACCATTTTTAAGAGTTCTTGCTGAAATGTACTAAAAAATATGTTTTCTCTGTCACTAGCAATGCTCTTGGGAAGCCCATGCAATTTGAAAACATCTTCAAAGAATAGTTCAACCACTTGTGCAGTATTCAAAGTTGTAGTAACAAAAAATAAATGACCAATTTTAATGATTCTATCCACCACTAAAAATATGAAATCCGTACCAAGCACCTTGGGGAAACTAGTGATGAAATCCATGGAAATGCTCTCCCATATTCATTATGGAATAGGTAAGGGGTGTAAGAGGCCAATTGGATGAGTGTGCTCTGTTTTGTTTTGATGACCTGTGGGGAATTCATTAATGTATTTCAGAATATCATCCTTCAACCCTTTCCATGAGAATATTTCCCTCAACATTCTATATGTTTTGAAGAAACCAGGGTAATTACCTGCTAGAGGAGAATCATGGGATTTCTTTAAAACTTTCTCCTTCAAACTTGAACCAGGGACCAAATAGATTCAATATTTGTAGTAGATTATTAATTACAACACCTTATACCTATCATCATGGTTAGTCCCATCAAAATGTTCATAAGAAAATTTATCCTTGGCATATTCTACTTCTAATATGGCTTTCTAATTTTCTGCTACATCCATTAGAGAAATAGAAGGTCTTGTATATAAGGCACCATATACCACATTATTCATTCCCTTCACATATTAAATATAAAATTTAAATGATATAATCTTACTCACCACTTTTTATGCCTTTCATTTATATCCTTTTCAGTGAGGAAGTACCTTCAGCTATTGTGGTCAGATTTGACCACAAACTTGTTTCCCGCCAAATATTGACTAAACTTGATCAAAGCATGCATGATGGATAAATTTTATTTATCATAAATAGAGAAAATATTCTCATGTGGATGTAGCTTCCTACTCTCAAAATATATTGGGTGTTGTCCTTGCTTTAGTACTACTCGTATACCTTCTCCTGATGCATCACATTCCAAGGCAAATGGTTTAGAAAAATCAGGCAAGGCTAGAATAGGACAATCGCTTATTACCTCTTTCATTATTTGGAAATATTTTTCATCTCCTTAATGTGATTGGAAAACATATTTATTTTTTAAATCAGTAAGAGGTGAAATGAGTTGGGAGAATCCCTTCACAAACTTCCTATAGTAGGTGTGAATTCCAATGAATCCTCCTAATTTAGTGATATTTTTGGGACAAGACCATTTTATAATGGCTCTTATTTTTTCCATATCTACATTCACACCATATTTACCAATGATGTGTCCAAGTTACAATAGTTCTGTCAAAACAAACTCACATTTTGGTATCTTAGCAAACAAGGATTGATCATGCATAATTTTCAATGCCATTTCTACATGATGCAAATGTTCCTTCCATGTTTTACTATAAATAAGAATGTCATCAAATAAAACTAGTAGAAACTTGCAAAGTTGCATGTGGAAGATATTGTTAATGCATGATTGGAAAGGGGCAAGAGCATTTATCAAGAAAAAGGGCATGGAAACAAACTTAGAGTGACCATAGTGGCGTCTTAAAGTAGTCTTCGATATGTCTTCCTCCCTCATTCGAATTTCATGATAACCATATCTAAGGTAAATCTTTGAAAAGAAGTTGTCTCCATGGAGATCAGCCATGAGCTCATAAATCCTTGGTGTTATGGAGAGAAACCTCCTATGGCTTGGGGTATACCACAACAGACTGAATGAAAATAGAAATCAATCCATTCCAATGTGAAAGAGAAATAATGACATCTAACACTAAGAGATATGAAGCGCACCTTATTCTGGATGGTTGATGTAGATCCTCATTGATATTTTCCAATATGCTTATATTCACAATTTGCTCTCAACAACAGCAAACAAGAAAAACACGGTATATATCAAAGCGTTAGGCCTAATCTAACATAAAAAAACCATCATGTATAAGAAAATAACTACATCCATGGATACCATATTCATAGTTATGCACATGTATTGGACAAGAAATTGATATTTCTATTAATAACACAAAGATAGAATAGTGACAAACTCTGTCGGCACTTCTTCGAACTGGAGAAACCGATTCCTCTACCTGGGCCTCCGCCACTTCAATCCTCCATCACAATGGAAATATTACAAAGCAAAGAAAATCTTGGGAAGAGAAGCAGTATGTGCTCCAAAGGGACAAAGGGATGCAATATCAAGCATAAAAAAGTGAGGAAACAATGAACCATAGTTTCCTTTCTCTCAAAATTATCCTCCTTCAATGTATCCAATAGGTTCAATATATAGCCCTCCAAATGGGCAATGGAGGGTTGAGTATGAGCGTTCTCAAGGCATATGGAAGGCCAAGAGTCAAGTTATTCAGAAATCTATGAGGAAAAATCAATTTTTTTTTGTCTTCGTGTACATTTCCCGATGTACATGGGTTTTCGCTCAGAAGCTGCATGTACACATGAATATTTCTTTAAAATTCACTTATACACATAAATAGGTGTTTTTTAGGTACTTTGTTGGGACATCAAAGTATAATTTGAGAAAAGGGGGTCCAAGGAGTCTATAAAGGGACATGGAAGGCCATACAGATGTGATCTACCAAGTGTGGTAAAATCAGCTATAACAAATGCCTCCTGATGTGTGAGGCCATAGGAGTAACATGATGGCCAAAATACATTATATCCATCCCAGAAGTTGAGTAATGAATACCCAGGTGGAATAACCAACGACTCATTAGTACAATACAATGATAAATCTCTGCATGTGACTGCAAATATACATGTAACAGTCCTAGATCCGTAAGAGTACAATGGCCATGAATAGGCATGATATACAAATGTCATGTGTGGTCATCATCATGTACAATATACAATGAAAAAGGTATCCATAGTGGATGAATATATTTGATGATATACTGGAATTTGGTCATGAGAGTTGACATCTCATAAATACTGGCACGATCAAGGAGGTAGCATATGTGCAATTCCACACACCGATCTCGGAGGTATTCTATGCAAAACTCTATGAGTACATGTCCCATCATGTGAATAAAGGTATCGAGGTCAAACATGATGGTACATCATCTAATTACCGGTCATTGATGTATACTTTTAACTGATGTGAGATACCACACCGATGATGATAATGGGAATCAAGGTAGATAGTGCAATCCGACAAGTGTGAGTAGATGTGTTGAGCTTGAACACTTGAAAAAATCCATCGATCAAGGGATATTGATGTATTCCAAAAATATTTGATGGTGAGATAACCTACTACTGATGAATGTAAGTATCAAGGCACTCAAATGGACTCTAGCCTCCTATTCCAGAATAAATTATCTGAATTCGATGGAATGGAATCTGCTGGAAGGAGGGGATTAGGGCACCCCCCATCAACCAACACAAGGTACTCAGAAATGCTAGCTAATGTGGAAGAACTCAAATGAACCAAATGTGCATGAACCAGTAACTGTATCGAGAATGGATGGCATGCAAATTAAAGATAACTAAGGAATGGTCGTCTCAGGATAAACTTCCTTTGGACAAGAGTATAAGGAAAATGGTGACAGAAGATAGGAAACATAGACTCGATATGCAAACTGGGACATATATGTAACATAGGAGGAATCAACAGAGGCTCCATAGGGACTGGAAGCATAACCAGTGGATGGATAAAACTCAAAGTAACAAGTACAACTCCAAAAGTCATACTAACAACCCAACCAATGGATTTGATATAGAGTGCTCTGTTAAAAGGATACACGACTCGACAACTATCAAAGATAACATCATTTCCCTTCTGGCTCTTTATGTTTTTTTCTTTTTTTGGACTTTTTCATATTTGAAAATCTTGAAAAAGAGTAAAAGTGCTCATAGTATATAGTTAGGAGGAGACGAGTGTCACGAGAAAGAAAAGTAGTTCCAAGTAGTGGAACATACCTATGCTCAATGCAAGGAAGCATTTGCAGGATGAGGACACTCAAGGGAAGGTGTCCTCTCGGTAAGGGGTGATCAAGCCACAAAGGCTATGAAAAGGGCTCTCCTTGGCTAGGATTGAGACAAGCTCGGGCTACATGGCTTATAACTATGAAGCGGGGAGCCGAAATAAAGCTCAAGAAGGCAAGCAAAACGCATGAAATGCAATTACAACTTGATATACATGGGAGTCCATGTGGGAGATGGCCAGCATAAAGTTCAAGAGGGATATGAAACTCTTGCTCAAGGACATGGCAGGACTATAAGGGAATCCCAAACCTAGAGGAGTAATCTCAACATGGGTACCAAATGCAAAACGTGATCTAACTAAGGAACCTATGTATAGGAAATATCTACCACTTACATAATGCCACTTCTAATAGCAGTATGAAGGTTTCGTGACATCACGAAGTGGGTTCGTACCTAGAGTTTAGGCGAAATGGTCATAAGGAAATGCATAATGAAAGTGGATATGGAGTCCTAACCTATATGCTAGCTTGAAATTATACCTATAATAGATCCGAAAGGTTCAAAGTATTGGTCAAAGTACGCTCAATTAAGGTTCCTCCACCACAACATTAGGCCAAACAGTCCAAAATAGTCAATAAGGGTCCAAACTATAGAGAGGTAGGTAAAAATTTCAAAATGTTTTCTATAAAATAGTAAAAAACTCATTTTTACCAGACCATTTGGGATTTTTACCACACACAGTACTTTTGAACCTCATACTTGAAACATTGATTCTGAGACCTACATGCCACGAAATCAAGAGCCATCTGGATCAAGTAATTCTTCATGCCATCCTCTTTCATTTTAATGTATTTATTTTAATTTTTAGTGTTCGGTTTTTATTTTTGGGGCACCCTAAAGTTTGTGTTTTTACCCACATGAAAAATATGTGGAAAATCCTTCAATTTATATGTATAGATGTAGATGTTGGAGGAACAGTCACATACAAGGTCGCGCTTACCAATTTTTAAGGCGAACACTGATGAAACTCTCAATTTTTTGTACAGGATGGTTCTAGAATTGCGTGAACATGAGCATGAAGATGTGGAAAGGGTTGTGAAAGGTGATATAATGGCCCAACAAGATTTGAGGGCATGCAACTTATATAAATTTTGGCATCTTAGTAGCTTAAGCTCCAAGCCAAGACTACTCCAAATCTTGGTGGACTACTGGGATCCAGATATAGAAACCTTCATATTAGCCAGATGCCTCTCATCCTTGAGGTTGATGATATTTACTTTATTACTAGACTATCTCTCAGAGGGGAGGTAGTCAATCTACGAGCTTGTGGGGTTGGAGGTGGCCTCACAATTGAGGAGCATATTGTAGTTTACTACCTCCGAGAAATAGAAAAGGTTGGGAGTCAAATCCCAACAAAATCTATCCAGAACCTTGGCCTCAAGGCCATACTAATATAACTAGGAAGGATTGCAATGATTGGCATCCCTCCATCAGGATTCCAGGCCATTGATGTTCTATGCAATGGAGTGCATGAGGCCCACCATCCATGACTGGAGTACCTTGTTGCTGGGTAACATGAAACAATAGTTGTCAGACTGCAAGATGGGTAGAACATGAAACTTTGGTTTTGCAAGAATCTTGAGTACATTCTTCTTTAAGCGCGTATCGAGGATAATCCCATAAGTGGAGATAACTTCTCATGGTGACCGAGATCCATCTCAGTTGCACTAGGAAAATGTGATGCATAGGCTAGGAGGAGGGTGAGTGGCTACGCCTTACCCACCCAAATTTTTCCTTTGGTGGCGCAGAAAGATCATAGCTATATAGGAATACCCCTATGATGGGATATACTTACATGGATATCGTAACATGGCTATTCTATAGGGATACACATACAGTGACATAGGTAAAAATCCCGACTCTATTTTGTTTTTAAATTATTTCATTTTTTTGTAATTTTTGATATAGTGAAATAAAAAAGACATGTTTTTGTGTGGTGACATATATTGATACTGGTCATGTATACGTAGATGTTGGACCTAAACGGATAGACATATTCCCTTGACATCATCAAAGGGGAAGAGGTGATGATATCGTAGGTATGGATGCAGAGTGCCCGCTCCAAAACATCCACACAAACTTTGTCTGAATGACACACAAAGTGCCCATGGCACAAGTCGAGGAATTTCTTGAGGCTATGCAATGATAGGTGATGGGTGTACCACACATGTGGGTTCTTTTATTTACACAACTAGCTAGGGATGTCATGTGTTATCATGATCAACACCCTGCTCCACAGGATTAGATTCCTAGATGTACTTTTTTGTAATGACCGTGTATTATATTTTGGTGGCTCGAAAGCCCGATTTTTGTATCATGACATTATGTATTATGACACAAATTTTTGGACTATATTTTAATGTAAAATACTTATGATGATTGTCTATTTATATTTACAAGTGTGAATGTGATGTGAATGCTTCATTGTCTATGTATCAAATGCCAATGTAGCACGTAATTTGCATATGAATCAACAACATGATTGTAATTTATTGGAATGTGAATGTATGTAATGTTCTCAAATTATCGTTCTAACAAGCTTATTCACAATAATCTTTGTAATAAAGTTGGATATCTAATACGATACACGCCATTTAACTGTAATACCACTAACTCTTATTCAAGACGTACCTCAAGAGATCGAATACCATGATAGATGACATCGTGTAATATCTCAATCACGGTACTATTTTCAGCAATATTGTTTGATGAAGGCCAGAGACACACACCTGCTGAAGAAAAAAATTGACTCGTATGAGTATAAATCACTCAAGAAACTGAAGCTAAGTTTTGAGTGTGGCGGCTGACACTATCAGCATATCCTACATATACAGAAGACTCTGTCAACATTTGGCACAACAAACAGAAGCATGTCAACAAACGCGATCACCATAAGAAGACCAAAACTAAACTATGGAACTCTACAATAATATACAAAGTATCAGCTTCAGCTTTGAATTATGCATAGTATATTTTGAGATAGAGCCCATTTCTAGGCTCCTCCAAGGTTCCCACGTCATAATATACTAGCTCATAAGAACCTTTCTCTAACACTTGCTTGACCAAGTAAGGCATATGCTACATGGGTTTGAACTTTCACTCCCCTAATGGTTCACTAGCTTAGTCATATAGGAGGACCAAGTCACCTTCACTAAAATTTCGAGGAGGGACATACTTATCATACCTGGATTTAACGCGATGTTTTTTCACCTCAAGAGATACCAAGGAATCTTGTTGTTGCTCATAATTTTTGTCTAAGAGGACCATACCTTATTCTAATTACAAATTTTCTAGAAAAATTTCAATTCCTAGCTTGAACAAAGGGATTTTGCATTCAATCGGTAAAATCGAATCAACCCCATGCACTAGTTGATATGGAGAAAAACTAGTGGAAGTATTAACCACGGTTCGCTAGGCCCACAAAGCAGGATATAACATGATATGCTAATTGGTCTTGCTTTGTGTGATGGTTCTTTGGAGAATGGAATTAAGGGACTTATTCATAGCTTCAACCTGTCCATTTGCTTGAGGATAGTAAGAAGAGGAATTATCTTGATTATATCCTAACTTCGAATATTAGTCAGCCATCATACTATTTGGAAAGTGCCTACCATGGTTAGTGACAAGCTCTTTTTGGATACCAAACTCAGTTATAATATGATTGAAAACTAAATGTACGGATGTCTCACCATCAGCTTTGATAGTGGCCATAACCTCTGCCCATTTCATGAAATAATCAACAGCCACTATGATATGATGATTCCCCCCAGCCAAATATGGGTTGCAGTGCATAAAATCAACCCCTCACTTGGTGAAGGGACCAATGGTGATAATTGGATGTAACGGGGTAGGATGTGAGCACATGTTCCATGGAAACACTTGGCAATGGTGGCACTGCTTGACTGCATTAACACAATCCTTGAATATTGATGGAAAAAAATAGCGTTCTCTCAAAACATTTTGGGTTGTACAAAGCCCAGATAAATGACAAACACACGCCCCTCCATGGCAGTCATTCAACATAGCTTCATCCTCTTCATGAGTAAATCACCAATGCAAAATGATATCAACCCCACTGTGAAACAAATTGTCACCAACAATGAGGTAATTATTAGCGACATGACATAAACGTTGACACTCATCTCATGAGAGGTGAGAAGGAACCTTCAAAGTTTGAAAATAAATGATAATATACCCATACCATGGTTCCATAGTCAAAATGAGAAAAATATGCTCATCAATGAAAGAGACTTCATGAATCTCCCCTTTATCCAAACTAGGAAAGTCTGATATGAGCTCCACAAAAATCAACGATTTCTTTGACTATGTTGAAACAAAGTCAAGATCGAATTCTTGTAAAATTAAAATCCATTTATTGTATTTCCCCCCTATCGTTCATTTGGTGAGGATGAACTGAAAGGACTAATGTGAGCCATAACCAAAGTTTGGAAAAGGAGTATGTAATGCCTCAAACGTTGGACCGCATGGATGGTTTCTAGGGCTAGCTTGTTGACATGAGTATAACGAAGTTTCGCATCAATGAGGTTTTGGATAAGATAATATATGACATGCTCTTGGAGCTCGTCATCCTCTTGAACCAACACCATACCAATCGTCTCTTGAGATGTGACCACATATAATAATAAATCATGGATGTAGTCGGGTGGACTAATAATGAGGGCCGATGCCAAGGATTTCTTTAAAGCATCAAAATAATCCTGGGATCGTTCATCCCAGATAAAATGAGTGTCGTTCTTTAATAAGCGCATGAAACCCTTAGTCAAATTGGCAAAATTTACAACGAATCTCTGTAATAAATTTTCCATCCCTTGAAAACTCTAAACATGTCTAATATTGCAAGGGGGAAGCAATTGAAGTATTGCCTAAACCTTTAAAGGGTCAACCCTAATGCTCTCCTTGGAAACTATGAACCCTAGTAAGCAGCCTACTCTCATGCAAAAGATGCACTTTTGAGGATTTCACCGGATTTGATATTGACGACATCTTTGAAAAACCAAGCATAGATGGTCAGGATGATCCACTCTCAAATGAGAGTGAGCAGCTAAATCATCAAGATACACTTCATTTATGTGCTTAAGGTCATGAAAAGAGAAGGTCATAACCCATTGAAAAGTAGCTCCAACATTTTTAAGGTGAAAGCACATTTTTCAATATGCAAACGTACCCCAAGGAAAAATGAAATTCGTTTTATGTTGATCCTCGGGTTTGATCTCAATTTGATTATACCCTGAAAAACCATCCATAAACGAGAACACCTCGCTTCCCGCACACTCATCCAAAATCTAATCAATAAAAGGTGTGGGGAATTTATCCTTAGGAAACACTTGGTTCAGGTCTTTTAAATCAGTGCATACACAGATAGTTCCTTGTTTCTTATCAACCAGAATGGGATTGGACACTCATCTAGTCAGGGGAACGAGATAGATGAATCTATCCTTAAGAAACTTCTCTATCTCCACCTTAATAGCGTGCACTTTCCTAGGATTCATCCCATCCAAACATTGTTGAACATGTTTATCTTCTATATAGGTTTCAATCTCATGTTAAAAAATATGAGGTTCTATCCCTTGCATTTCCTCATACGACCAAACAAAAACATCCCGAAATTATTTGAAGAGCTTCAAGTACGCTTCAATCTCATTGGGGGAAAAATATGTCCTAATGTACTCATTTTCTATCTTTCCACAAGTTTGCAAAATGTTGATGGGTATGGTTGGTGATAAATTGGCCATGTTCCCTTCGACATACTTAGTAGGTGCACCTAGTGGGACGATGGGCCTACCAAATTTCTCACTAAGGATCACCCTATAGTCATCATACTCTATACGTTCATATCAGGAATAAAGTAAGATCTATGATGTAACTCTCCCCAAGGTTTTTCTACACCAGACATAACTTTGAGAATAGCTCCATCCATTGAAAAAATGTCATCGAAGCAATCATGCGAGTGATATGACGCAAATTCCCAATAAGGAATTGCATAAGGGTCCTCCTCCTCTGTCCACAAATAGGAAGGACTAGGATATACAACAGGATCACCAAGATTAGCTTGATAAGCTACCAATGATGTAGACAATGACATGTCCATCTCGACAGGTCTAGGGTATTAATCTGAGGTGCTCGGAGAAGGGAGAGTCCAAGGATCTTCCAAATGCGAAATGTGAAATGTGAAATGGAACTGAGGTCAACAATGACAAATCTCTACCAAGAATGGAATCTATAGTAAGTATTGGTGCAGAAAAATTAAAATTTCCCATCAATGACAGATACAGTCTCACCCCAACATTCTTAGTTGTCAGCTATGAATTATTAATGAATGACATAGTATCTCTGGATGATGCTTTCGTACCAGAATTATCAAAATATTTTTTATCGACTGTAACAATCATCCCTTGAAAAGGAAAAAAATCACTTGGAAGAGGGATGACGTGCCTGCTTTCGTATTATAAATCTAGTTATGACCCAATAAAAGGTTATAGTAGAGGGGTGCATCAACCACCTCAACCTAGATTAGTATGGTCTTCCCTCCTAATTGGACCTCAAGAGAAGGAAGCATACCATGCGACCGAAAAGATATCCCATCAAAAGTAGTCAACATGGTTCCATATTTTGACAATGTTGGAGAACCGATGCACTTCCAGTATACTAAAGACATGACAGAAGCCGCAACGCTTTCATGAATCATTGTGTGTTTAATGGTAATGTTCATAGACTCTATGTGCACTAAAAGAGACACATAGTAAGGAAAGCAAGGCTGGAATTCATGGGTTTTCAATTTAATCACTGGGGAATGGTTTGAATCAACCACCCCAAGGGCAGAAAACAAGGCTTTCCTCCGTGAAGGGAAAGTATGAATAACTTCTAAGGTGGACATCACACAAGGATTCTATCCCAAATCCTCAACAATGGAATAGTTTTGTGCTTCTCGCACATTAGGATTGTGCCTCGAACGCTTTAATACTCCCTTAGGAATATGAGATGGAACTTCAGACTTGTCACTAGGTTTATCAATACACAAAGGAGTCTCGGGTGGAGCAGATTTTTTCACTAGGTCAGGTTGTGACGAACCATAATATTTATATCATGTCACAACATTCTTGGTGGACATCATGTTGATGCAACCATGGCCACTTACGGTGTTCAACGGGTTTTGATTCCCACCAGAAGCACTTCCAACGGTCCATGGTCATTGAATTCATATTTTTATTTTGTGGTAAAGGATCGGTTAACACACTTGGGCTATGTGTGATGAGTTTCGAGGAATCTTCCATATGAGGGCACAAGTAATTGAGGTGATCTGCATCGCAAATATTTCAAGGGAAATTGACCTTATGTTCAGACTTCTTCCCCCGCTAGCATTATTATCATTCTTGTCATCATTAACATTTTTGTTCCTATTCCCACCCTTACAATTGTTTCTTCCTTTTTTCGTATTCCTTCTGGGCTATTCGTTTCCCTTCTGGTTCAACGATTACACACAATGTACATCCTTTATTTGAGTGGGATGAGATGAAGCCGTAGCTTGTCCCCACATAGGATATTTAATAGAAAAACTTTTCATTTGATTCATAATAGAGTCTACAAGTTTAGCACTTGAAGAGCCAACAATGCCATCAACATGTGGCCCATGATTGAACTTAGGATCAAAATTGGATCGCGATGCATTCTGAATAATCTCATAAAAGATCCCAAATTGAGTGTAAATCAAGTCTAGTTGCTAAGATCAAAGAATAGCATGTTCCTTGTTCATCACTCCAAATGGTGAAACATCCTTCATTATATATCGAAATAATGATTTGAGGAACCACTCCAAAAGAAACTCTGGTGGAATGTGAGCCTTAGTCAAGCACTTTTGTCTACGCCACTCTTGATTATGACCAAAAATATTGGTGGATTTATCCTATCGAAATGTCAACAAGAGCTTAGTACTGGAATCATATTGCATAGGTAGCTGAAAGTGATTGATAAAGTTCATGGATAAGTCATTCAATGTCCGATATGTGCCCCTAGGTAACTCTATATACCAGTTCGTTGTAGAATCCATGAGGGTGCCTTGGAATAGTCGTAAACGAGTGGAGTCATGGTTCTACAAAATCAAAGAGAAACATAGGTGGAAAGTCAGAATGTGCTAACTAGGGTCCTCACCAATCTTACCTTCAAATTTTGTAATGTCCTAAGAAAGTTCGGCTGGAACAACCGACCATTTCGTATCATGAGATACCGGATCGTTGGTCAATATTGATAACTAAGGAAAGTTTAACATCGCTAGGAAAGGGAACCTAGGTTGTTAAATTTGGTTCCACGCTCCCTGATAAGACTGGTTCATGTACATATAATTTTTGTAAACACCATGACCTTGTCCAATGGGATAATAGCCTCCTCTGGTTTGACCCATAAAAGGGTACATGGGAATGTTGTAATTCGAAATATGTTGAGAATAGGGGTAGTACAAATCTATAGTTGTAGGTCTTATAAGAAGGTTGAATATTGGACCCATAAGGTGGTACATAGGGTGGTATAAAAGGTGGTACATACCCCCCCCCTCCCCAACACATAAGGAGGAACATAGCTTAGTGACACTACGATGTGGGAAGACTTGGGAACAACATGGATAGTGATAGTACTATGACCCAAAGGACCATGTGAGTTATGGGGAGGATGCCTCATTAGAAACATGTTTGAAGGAATAGGTTCCAAAGATGATGGAACATAGGATGGAATATAACTTGTGTTTCCAATGTTCACATGTTTAGGGCCACATCCATGAATAGGGACCCCAGTATTAAATTGAGCACGTAGATCTGTGGACAAACACACAACTCACATGATAGATCACACAAATTACTCAGTTATTGAAGAATGAAACAGTGCAAAAATGGCTTGCAATTGTGAATGCTTTTCATTAATCAAAGAGTAATTAGATAGATAATTACAATGAAGTACAATGGATTTAATAGCCACAAGCAATTCGAATCCACATGAGGAATTTCGAATTGATTAGACTCTACTTGACTATAGGTAACCAAGACCTTGTCTAAATCACTATCGGAGGACTCAATAGTTAACTAACCTTGTCTAAACCATAACCGGAGTTCATCGGAGCTCTAAAACATAACTCAAGTGTTACATTCAGTGTTGACTAAGGTTAACTGATAGTGGTAGGTGAGAAATGTGCCCCACATGTGTTCAGTCAAGTAAACCTAGTGCTAACTGAATGTAGAGGAATAGAACTAAATGTAATTGACTCCTAAAGTAGCTTGGCTAGTCATCAACTGAAGTGAACTGACCTTGGTTGGTTTCGGCACTCCCAGTGGCTTCCTAAATTGTAGGGATTGGTCTAGGAGGCTCCTAAACTGATGCAATCAAGTGCAATCAGTGGCAGTGAGCCTCAATTAGTGTTCCCCACACTTTATTAACTGAAACATGTGCCCCAATTATGTCAAGTGTACTCAATGGTGTTAATGACTATAAATAGACTGGATGGACTCCCGATTTAGACATGACTCCCGATTTAGACATATGACCAAATTTGGACAAGGGAGGATTAATAATCCTAACACCACCCCTGAATGTGAACTTGGACAATATGTGGGCCCTGGTAACTAAGACCATAGGTCACCCATTACATCAAGTAAAGTAAAGTAACTGCTCAAAAACAAGGTACTGGGGAAAAACCACATGGGAAAAATCCCCCCTTCTAATTAAGCAGGTAGAATCAGGATCAATCTGGTTCTTCTATGCACAGGTTTCCTAGGGCCTGGAATGTGATCCTCTCCATCATTATTTCTGGAGGAATCTTCCTCTTTTGGAGAATAATGATATGCTCAACTAAATCAGAAATATAGACAGCTGCCCGATGAAGACTGGACCCATGTAGAGCAACTAAAGTCAATTGAAAAGTGAGAAAAGGTTCTTGAGAATTCATAGAATGTGAGGAACAATCAATAAAATGATATGTTGCATCCATGAAAAGAAAAACATGAGTGGTAAGAACAGCCCCAAGTGTTAGGAGCAGGTGTCCAGGCGAATGCAGAAAATCTTCCTCTTTACTAGTTCTGTGAGGAAATGAGCATGTGATCAATGGTAAAGAAGCACTGTGACTGTTGAGAGCGAATGATTGAGCTCCATAGTCTGATATATATTATAAAATAGATAATGAATCACATAATAAAATATCAGCAACCTTATGTGAGGAAATTAACACCAAATCCCCATCAGCAATTTTGAAGAGAAAGTGCGGTACTTGATTTTTCACACCAGAATTGGTGAGAGCAGCTACAAGCATGACTGAAGGCTTTTGGATTTTAAAATATGAACCAAATAATATCATATCAGAAATTATATCAGATCTAAATGGGTTCAAAATAGATCCAAAACTGTGAAATGGAATCAAATCCCCAGCAGCAGTTTTGTAGGAGACTTGCGGTACTTGTTTCTTCACACCGTTGATGAGAACAGCTACAAGTGGTACTGAAAGATTATGAATTTGATATATTAAAACAATAAATATCATATTAGATCTAAATAATATCATATCATATCCAATAAGGTTAATATCATATTCAAATAAATGGTTAACCAAGATGGTGGATGCACAGCTTTCTTCTTCTTCAAAATTCTGAACTTTGGTGCATGCAATCCTGCAGGAATTTGCTGGAAAATATAGATCATGGGGAGCGAATGGATCACTCTATTAATCTGATATTTCTTCCAAAATATCCAAGGTATCACATATTTTCACACCAGCAACAACATTATAGGGAGAAAAATCAAATTTCTCTTCACTTTCGGAAGCAATTACTGGTAAATTTTGCACAGAATTTAAAGGAAAATCACCGGTGAATGTTTGCATGGAAGTGTAGCAGAATTTTTATTCAATATCAGAGATTCAAATGTCTTTTTTTGTTTCAGCAATATGAGAATATTAGATATCATATATCTCATGAACTTCCGGAGCATTGGGAGAAGGAGTCACTGCATGGAAACTGTCTTCAATTCGAATTGACTGTGTAGAAGCTTCTGCTTCTGCTTTATCTTGAACAACTTCATCAGAGAGAGTGGAGGCCGATATTTTTGAATCAAGGATGCTTATGGTGCTGGATCTTCTCTCCAAAGTGCTATTATGATCCTCATAAATCATTCCAAAGGTTCTGTCCAATCTTGTCTAGAGTTCCTTCGGGTCTTCAATAGATCTAATGAGGTAACACAAGCTAGGAGAAAGACCTGTTGCTATTGTTCCAAAATATCCATCACTTTTATTCAGCCAGTTAATCTTACTAAAACACTCTTTACCGAGCCCAATAGACACCCGATAGAGACCTTGTCTCATCAAATATGAAATCATTTCGAAGTTGTACCTGCAAAACAAAAAGATAATCCAGTAGGAGATCTGAGGAGGAGAAGTGCCTTTTCCACTGAGGCTCTGATACCATATTAAATTGAGCACATAGATCTGTGGACAAACACACAACTCGCATGATATATCACACAATTTACTCAGTTATTGAAGAATGAAAGAGTGCAAAAATGGCTTGCAGCTGTGAATGTTGTTCATTAATCAAAGAGTAATTAGATAGATAATTACAATGAAGTATAATGGCTTTAATAGCCACAAGCAATCCGAATCCACATGAGGAAGTTCAAATTGATTAGAATCTACTTGACTGTAGGTAACCAAGACCTTGTCTAAACCATAACTGGAGTTCATCGGAGCTCTAAAACATAACTCAAGTGTTACATTCAGTGTTGACTAAGGTTAACTGACAGTGGTAGGTGAGAAATGCACCCCACATGTGTTCAGTCAAGTAAACCTAGCGCTAACTGAATGTAGAGGACTAGAACTAAATGTAACTGACTCCTAACTTATCTTCACCAGTCATCAACTAAAGTGAACTAACCTTGGTTGGTTTCGGCACTCCCAGTGGCTTCCTAAATTGTAGGGATTGGTCTAGGAGGCTCCTAAACTGATGCAATCAAGTGCAATCAGTGGCAGTGAGCCTCAATTAGTGTTCCCCACACTTTAGTGACTGAAACATGTGCCCTGATTAGGTCAAGTGGACTCAATGGTGTTAATGACTATAAATAGACTGGATGGACTCTCGATTTAGACACGACTCCCGATTTAGACATATGACCAAATTTGGACAAGGGAGGATTAATAATCCTAACACCCAGTATTAGGCCTAGGTTGTGTGTGTGAGGATCCTCCCACTACATGGATGGAAGGTGAAATATGACTACTACCAAACCTATCTACATGGAAATGAACAACAGTGCCCCCAGGCATTGCACCAAGGTCAACACCTAATGCTACATTGAATGACGAACCTACCTTTGAAAGGTCTAGAATTCCAAATTTGAATGGGCCATTTCTAGAGGGTATCAAATGAGTCTCACTGCTCGACCTATGTGAATAATATATATGGTTCATGTTTACATAATTTAGAAATTATGATATCATGTTATATGAAGTCCCAACCTCAAAGTGATCGGGTTCTTCCAAAGTCCCATATAAACTCTCAGGTACATTCTCCGCTCCATGGGTGGAGAAGGAGGATGCTTTGGGATATCAAATGTATGACTCATGGTGAGATTGGTGTGTGAATAAAAGTGAGTATCAGTCCACTTTCATTGTCTGGTTCTCTTCCATGAATGAGGAGGAGATATAGAAGGCAGAAGACCCGCTAAACGTCAAGAATGGTGGAATTCCACTCGTGGATCCATGATGACTCAACAAAAAATAAAAGACTCAATATAATTACAAACCCTGGAGAAATATAGCGCACAGAGAGCACACTCCTAAGAAAATATACAGCCAAAATGCAAGCAATCCAAGGGGAGGATAAGTGAGCTTTCGAATGTAGCAGGTATGTCTCGACTAGTGTAGAATCCCATACACTACATGCAGAGGTATGTAACCAATTATAGTGGCCCTCAGCTTCAATGCGTAAAGGGACTGTGTTGTTTGAACCTTACCTAGGAAAGACACTCATAGAATAACCTCTGCAAGTACCCCATGGGATACCTAGGTAAGGAAACTAAGGTTACCCCAATATAACCAATGCTCATGCGAACAGTCGTAGTGGCATCTACCATATGGGTAGGGTATCAAATCCCGAAGCTCAAAAGAAACAACCGATACCTCAAAATCCCCCATATATGAATAAGATCCTAGAAACATCTTTGGCACTCAGAGAAAGTAGCCAGGGGCTATCCCAACGACAATCGTGTACACTACCTTGTGCTTAAATTCTATGTAAGAGAAGCCTCCTAAGAACACTAAGTGTACCAAGTATTTCACTCTCTCACCTAGACATACACCTACTTGTTTTTTAAAGAGTCTTGGAGAATCTACTCACAATGAACTATTCCAAGACTTTAAAGCCTAGGCTTATTGATGTACCCTATCAAATAAAAATGTGTAATTCATTTAAATTAAGCGTTGATTTTCATGGCTGTGATTACTCAAAGGAAATGACCATGCAAACAATGGTGTTATGACTCAACAGTGAAAGTAAATGTGCACACCTAACAAACAATGTCAAGCGCAATTGTGTCTAAATGAGAAAATGGGGTATGCCACTACATGAGATGCATATTTTTCCTTCAAATGATAATGCAACCATTTTTATATGAAATCCTAACTATAAATTTAGTAAGAAAACATAATGCAAGTACCAAGCCAATGCAAAATGCAAAAATACATAAACATGCCCAAAAATTAAAAAAAAATTGTATTTTTGAAATAAATGATATATGAAAGCAACAAAAGACTATACAACTCTCAGACATCATCCAAGCAAGTAAACCAGGTAAAATAAATCAAATTCACTAATACCAAAACAAAAAGGAAATAAGATAACAAGAACAACATCTAATTAAAAACAAATCAAAAAGGGTATCTGGTGAGAACCAGAGGTAGTATACAGACACCAACAGTACCTAGGAAGACTCGACAACATTCAAAATCCCCCCAACAAATATTAATCATCCAAATCAAATTCAAAATATAGGCATGTGGATGTTCATAGAAAACCTACGTGTATACTCGGTTATTCAAGAGAAACCTGTGTGTATACATAGTTGTGAAGAAAAAACTTACGTACAAGAAGAAATAGGGGGGAAATGATAATCCAGGATCAAAATTACTTCAACATGACACTAAAGGGAAAACATACTTCTAGACCTAACACAGGAACTCAAAGAACAGAGAGAAATTCAAGCACATTGTTCACCCAATTCCCAAAGAAAATAAGGAACCTCCCCAGTGATGTCTCCAATTCTGTTACAAAGAGAAACTTTCTATGGCTTGGGGTATACCCAAATAGATTGAATGACACAAGAAATCAATCCATTTCAATATGCAAGAGAAATAAATACAGATAAAACTAAGGTATATGAAGCGTACCTTATTTCAGACGGTTGATGTAGATCCTCATTGAGCTTTTCCAAGACACTTATATTCACAATTCGCTCTCAAGAACATCAAACAAGACAAGCATTCTATATATCAAAGTGTTAGGCATAATCTAGCATATATAAACCATCATGTATAAGAAAAATAATTACATCCATGGATACAATATTCATAGTTATGCACATGTATTGGACAGGAAATGGATATTCTTATTAATAAAACAGAGATAGAACAGTGACAAACTCTGTCGGCACTTCTTCGAACCAGATAAATGGAGTCATCCACTTGGTCCTCCACCACTTCAATCCTCCATCACAATGGAAAGCTTACAAAGTAAATGCAAGTTTGGGAAGAGTGGCACTGTGTGCTCCAAAGGGACAAAGGGATGCAGACTCAAGCATAAACAAGTGAGGCAACAATGAACTATAGTTTCCTTGCTCTCAAAATTCTCCTCCTTCAATGCATCCAGGAGGCTCAATATATAGCTCTCCAAATGGGCAATGGAGGGTCGAGTCCGAGTGTTCTCAAGCCATATGGAAGGCCAAGAGTCAAGTTATTCGAGACTCTATGAGGAAAAGTCCAATTTTTTTTGTCTTCATGCACATTTCCCGAGGTACGCAAGTTTTGGCTCAAAAGTTTTGTGTACATTTGGATATTGCTTTGAAAGTCGCGTATACACATAAACAAGTGTTTTTTGGGATTTTCTTGGGACACAAAGTATAATTTGAGCAAAGGGAGTCCAAAGAGTCTGCAGAGGGACATAGAAGGCCATAAAGATGTGATCTACCAATTATGGTAAACTCAGGTATAACTCTTGGGATGGGATATCTATTCGTCAAGGTCTTATTATTCAAAGCTCTAAAATCAATGCACATCCTCAACGTTCCATCCTTTTTCTTTACCATAACAAATAAAGAAGCATACGGGATTGAACTAGGCCTTACGAGACCCAACTCCAAAAGTTATTTAATGGCCTCCTCAATATAATCTCGAATCCTTTTTGGGTTTCTATAGGGATACATTTTGATAGGCTGTGTTCCTATCTCTAACTCAATAATATGCTCCACCCCTTTGTCCAATGGTCTTCCTGGGGGGAGGTCTCCAAAAACCCTCTCATACTTACTCAATAACTGCTCTATCTCCTTAGGATGTTCAGAAACATTCAAGTGAGTTTTAGAAGATGAAATTAAACATTCAACAACCCATTCTATGTATTTGTGCCTCAATATAGACCTTATACTATAAGAGGACACTACTTGATTTGGGTAAGTCTGCATGCCTCTCAACAAGATGGGTTTTCCTTCCCAATTTTTGAACCTCATTTCAGGGACTTGATATTTCAATGTATGCTTCCCTAAATAATACAACCATTTGACTCCCAAAACCACATTTATACCAACCACATTCACTACATGGAAATTTTCAGTGATAGTATGATTTCCTATAGTAACTTGAAGCTTTGGAATCCATTTAGTGTAGTCCATAGAATTGTTACCTGGAATGATGACTATGACCGTAACCATTTTTCCTTGTATGTTACCCTTGAGCCTCAGGTTGTGAATTCTAGGTACACCTGATAGTACTGCAGTTTTTCCTATCTCGGGAGTGGGTTTTTCTTATTATTCTGTTCCATGCCCATCTTCTTGGGCTGCAATTTGTGCTTCCTCTTCCTCTTCCTCATCTTCAGAGAAAAATTCAATGTAGTGTGCCTTCGGCTTTGCTTACTCATGTCTTGGAACCCAAGGTTGTTGACATGTGATGCATAGTTTATTTCTTCTAAGTTCTTCTTTGATTGACCCCCCCTTATTTTATTTGGAAAATGATTCATTTTTCCATGGTTACTTACGTTCCTTGAATTTGGAAGGGAAATTAGGATTAAGGTGGTATTTGATGCTTGGTAACACATTCTGCAAGTTTCTTGTAAAATTCATGGCATCCTTCATTGTAGCTAGCTTGTGGGATTTTGTGAGCCCTCTCAATTTTTTTTCCAATCCTTCAGTAAATAGTAAAACCAATCTATCCATAGATACATCAAAAACCATTATTGAAATATTTTCAAATTCTAACATAAATGCTTCAGGAGGTCCAACTTGCTTCAATTCGGCTAGTTCTTTGAAAGGAATTTCATGGTATTTTCTCTCAAATATATCCATTAATGGATTGGAGAAACCACATATGATAAAATATGATCATTTCCCAATGTTCTAGGACCACAGAACCACCAATCACTAGCTTCCCATTCAAGATGTAAAATGGCCATTTTCAATGCATCTTCTTCAACCATAGGATTTAACTGAAAATACATGTTGGCAAAGGGTTTTGGGATAAGTTAGCTGCGCAACATCATGGATTCTACGCAAGCTCAAAGACACCACGCGAGTGGAATATGGCGTGCAAGGCGGAGAATATAATATTTTATATTTTGTGTCACCTTTTTTAGTTTTGGACCATATTTTGCGGGTATTGGTCATTATTTTGTAGAACCAGTTAAGAGTTAGTTAGGAAGTTGTCTAAGTGGACCTTGAATGTAAAGGCTCAAGCCTATAAGTAGATGCTGAATTGAAAATGTTAATCATCCTTGTAGAGAGCAATATTTTGGATCATCTTGTTTTGGAGAGCATTTGTTGATCTGTGAACTGTTTTGGGGATTTTGTGCAGAAGTAATATGACAAGACAAAAGTTCAGCTGAATCACTGTGTTCTTTTCTATTTTCCCGTTTTACTATCTTTCACAATGCAATTATAAATACAATGTGTATATGCGACATGAATCAGTAAGTGATGCGATGTTTTACTATTTTAAATGATGTGATTCTGTTGGATATGTTTGCGCATCAATGTATTTATTGCAATTTTGATATAATGATGTGATATGTTGAATGGTAATGAATGGTTGTGCCGAGAGGCGCTCTACAGGCCAGTATAGGGGAGATCTTGTAACGTTCCATAACGTTCCTCATGTAAATGTCGGCTATAAATATTTACTTCTATTTACTTATAATTTTCAATTATGAAGGAGATGTTGTAAAGTTATGTAATGTTCCTCATGTAAATGTCGACTATAAATATTTACTTCTATTTGCTTATAATATCGGATCATAAGAGAGATCATTTCTTACTTTATTTCCAAATACAATTTTCAAATACAACATCTGGTAGGATAAAACATGGTAAAGATGAGTATAGATAAACATTATGGATAGAATATTATGATCGAGTTTGATCAGCATATGTGATCCTCATGTAAATTTCCACTCTAAAGTAAAACAGAGACAAAATTTGCAGAACAGCAAGGTTGAAGTGTAGTCAGTGTTTGCGCTTCCATGAGAGCATGAGAGATTCCCATCCACAACACTAAATAAAATACAGTTTTGTTGTGACTAGATCGTGTTAGGACAGTTGGGGGCGTCATGGGAGAGAGATTCCCCTATAGAGTTGGTTGGATTTTGCACGTAATTCATATAGTGTTGCGGTTTCAGAACGAGTGGTATGCTTCATTCTCAATTATTCTTCAAACCCATTTCAGTTTTCGACTTCGGAACGAAAAGAATACTGTATTGATCAGTCAAGAGGAGTGTACTTCTGTAAGAAGCACTGATGAGAGATTGACTCGTGGTAACCTTACAACAATCAATCAAATTAATAGTTAAGTACTAGCTCTTCTTTAACCTCTCTGCAGAGCACATGTATTCCCAACTTAATCATAACATGTCAATATTGCTCATTCTTCTCCATCAATGGATGCTGTTTCGGCTAAGCTCCCAAATTGTTTAGGGTCATATTTGGGAGACCAAGATTCTTCTCGTCCCCAAAATTATGAGTGCCAAGAAAATATGAAGCTGCGATTGAATATCAAGGGCAAAAAAGAATCCATTCCATCTCTACAACCCATTCCCAGCATTCAACATTCTGTCAATGTCAAGGTGTCCTCGAAGTCCCTTAGAGTAAACGCAAATCTCTCTAATTCTCAATCTCGGACTTACAATATTTAAGGCACTGTTTATTAGAATTAGCCAATTTCTGAAATCTCATTTCAATTTTCATATTTTCTAACAGGTGGGCTCCCGAAATCTCTACAATCTGTTATGAATAGTCATATATCTTGTAGTGAAGAGAGAAGTCTGTGGAATTCAAGTGTAAGAGGCCTTTGTTTATCCAATCAAAAGATTGCAAGCGAGGAGAACAGTATGGGTGGATCTCTGTATTTGTTGGTAGATGCCATTGAGATATTAGAAGGTCAGCAACATCACAGAACCATCGGCATAGAGATTCAGGAAAAGGTTTTAGTCCATGAACTTTTGCCCCAAAACATGCTCATGCAAATAAAAAATATATATATAAGTATATATGATTCTGTATTTTAAAGATTTAAGAGAAGTGCCCAATGAGTATACATCCACATGTATGTGAGAACAAATATGAACACATAAATTCCTGTTAAAAAATAATCCACAAGTTCAACTTGACGTCAAGCCTGAAAATGAACTAAATAAAAATTCAAAAATAAAGATTTTCTTGCATTATTCATATGCCTTAACTTAGATTATTCATATCGCATTATTATTAAGTAATGCGATATACCAGCATCGGAATATTATAGAATTAAATTTATTTATTTTTATTAATTTCATATTCTACATTGTTTATTATCTTATTCTAAGAGATTTATATTATTTGTAATTAATAATATTATCATTGTATTTATATTTATAATTATAATCTTGATATTCATCTTCATTAATTTTTTTTTACTAATAGAAAATAAATGATAGATTCTACTATTATTAATTACTCATTAACTAGTTAACACCATTTTGAGTGATAGACATAGGTATACAATATAATACCATAAAATATTATACAGCAATTATATATTAGTGTAAAAATAGTTAATACAATGTTAGCATTAAACTATATGAATACAAGAGCTCTATAATAAGCACTAAAGTAACTACTCTTTAATGATTGACAATTGCAATGTAATTCATGATCTAAACTTGTTAACAAAGTATGTTGACACTTCTTTATTTTCATGGTCTTCAGCTAGAACACATAATACATAGTAATAAATTAATCGTGGTGTTAACATGGTCATGCACTATCACATAAACTAATAATTAAACATAAAACTATTAATTGAGGTAGGCACTCAATCTAACAGTTAAGTAGCATGCAATAACTAAGAAGAGGTGTAATAACTAAGAAGAGAACAGTTAAGTAACATGCAATAACTAAAAAGAGGTGCTTAGAGGTTTGCATCTCGAGAGATTTGATCCTTTTTGACGCTTGATAGAGCCTAGAATTTGGATCTACGCTGGTTATGTTAAGTGAATGAGTTGAATGACTAGATATGGTAATGTTGCACTGAGTTGATAAGTTGATTGCACCAAGAGGCGCTCTAGATCCTAGTATGGGGGAGATCTTGTAACGTGATGTAACATTTGTAACATGTCGGCAAAAAATAATAGTGATAGTGAATATTATGGGGGAGATCTTGTAATGTGATGTAATGTTAGTAACGTTTGTAACATGTCAGCAAAAAATAATAGTGATAGTGAATATTATATGAGAGATCTTGTAATGTGATGTAATGTTTGTAACATGTCGGCAAAAATAATAACTTATATGAGAGATCTTGTAATGTGATGTAATGTTTGTAAGATGTCGGCAAAAATAATAACTTGATAGTGAATATTATGGGAGAGATTTTGTAACAGTCAAAATAAAAAATAATATCACTTTCGTAAAGTTATTTTTATTAATAAAATATAAATTTTCTAATAGGCCAAAATAAATGTCGGCCACAAAAACAATCTAATATGGGGGAGATGTTGTAATCTTCCTACCTAACAAAACAATAAAAAAGTAAAAATTTAATTATCCTTAAAAAAAATATGTGGGTCAAGAAAAAAACACAAAATTGAATTATCCCAAAAAAAAATGTTGGCCTTACACATGATTTTAAAACCATGTGCAAGTCATTCTAAACAACCCATGGTTTTAGTGTACATGGTTTAGGAGGCTTTGCACATGGTTTAAACCATGTGCAAGGCCTCCTAAACAACCCATGGTTTTATTGTACATGGTTTAGGAGGGCCTTGCAAATGGTTTTAAGACCATGTATAGGGCCTCCTAAACAACCCATGATTGTAAGAGGGCTTTGCATATGGTTTTAAAACCATGTGTGGGGAAATGATGCAATGTTAGTTCCTAACAAAATAAAAAATAATAAAAAATATTATATGTTGGCCATAAATAATATTAAATATTAATAATAATAAAATTATGTGGACCTTAAATAAAAAGTTGTGTCTTTTGGTTTGAATCAAATCAATGGATACCTAAGAAGAGGTTTGCACCTCGAGAGATTTGATCCATCTCGGCTCTTTATAGAGCCTAGGATTTGGATCTACGCTAGTGCACATTGTCCTCTCCCATTCTGTGGAAACTTGGTTCTGTTAGCCCTCCCTTGAACATCTCAGGTGAGACTTCATCTGCTCTACTGGTGTTGTTGGATAGGGTAAAACCTGTCTGGGCTGGTGCTCAGGGAAATCATGGTGATTTGGGTGTTGACAGAGAGGAAACTCTTGTCAGCTGGTTTTGTTAACTGAGTGTGTGTAAAGAAATGGTTCTGTTTCTAGGACCTTGTTGTGACTGAGGGGGGGACATGTTGTGGAATCCGACGAGACCATAAATTCAAGACTGGTTCAAAGAGAATCTACGAGAATTTGCTAAGAAGGAAAATTAGAACCCTGGACTGAAAACGGATAAGTGGCTAGAAAGGTACATACATGATTGTATACTTGAGTATTTTTTCTCTAAATTTCCAATCATACTATATGAGTAGTTGCCACGATTCACCTATTGTAAGACAAATTTTGAAGGAGGTGATCCAACATCCTGGACCCCGGAATTGATCCAGGAGCTGTAGGAAATCGACAACAAAGAATTATGGACTGTTGAAGTTTGGTTGGACAGTATCTTGGAAGGTCGTATCACCGAGTTTGCGGTTGATACCACTAAGTCCTACAGCAAAGCATAACAGGAACTTTTCAATGGACAAAGAGGTGGTTTCTTACTATATTTACAATTGTCAATTAATATGCTTGTCTGTGAAAAAGGCGTACTGAAGATGCACCTCGAGTAGTAGAACTCTGGTGTTTGGGGGATGTGGATAACATGAAGGAAGGGGGGAGATGAATGGAATGATACGGGGTAGATGGGTGCATGTTACAATGAGACTATGAGGTAAGTCGAGGAAGCAAGTGGTCTTACGAGAGGAGGAGCAAGGTTTTGACAAGAGAAGATGCAGAGGATAGGGGAAGGTCCTGCTACAATCGACATGCAAGACTGGGAAGGAATACCACACAGGAAAAAGAGACCCTACAGTGATGACGAGGACGACCAGACCTAGACTACGCACAAGATAGAGGAAAGATCAACCCCCAGCAGCAACGTACCCACAACTTCTTGCACTACATCACAATTAGGAAGAAATGCAAGTACAACACCGACATGTCCGGCATGCCATCATCAATATAATAGTAGTAATAGATCAACATCTGTAGGAAGAAGGATAAGAATGGTGGGTGAAGAGGAGAAGTTACCTTTGTTCCATGGGAATGGGACTAAGGATCCAAAACAATATTGGTTCCTATGTGAGGCAGTATGGACTATCATCAAAATTGCGGATGATGACGTTAAGAAGGGCCAACTGGCGATAACCCTTTGGGTTCGCGCACTTGATTGGTACATGAAATTTGTACAAGTTCCGACAAGGACTCCGACGAAGACACTGACATAAGTCAGGATAGGCCTTATTGAAGAGTTTAGAAAACCAAAGTCTGAAGCACAATACATGACAAAAATAAAGGAGATTAACAAGTATCCCAATGAAACTGTTTGGGATTTTGATCAAAGATTTAAGACACTAATGGAAAGGGTCAGTTTTGAGATGAGTGACATTCAGCATAAAGAATGGTTCATTGCAGCATTTCTAACTCATATCTGACTACCACTTATGCAACAGAATATTGCAACACAGAGCGAGGCCCTGGAGGACGCCTGAAGCTTGAATCTTCACTAGTTGGTGAGAATGTGATTGGGATGAATCACATTTAGACGTAGTTGATGAACTTGATCCTCGAGTTGCAATATATTAAGAATGGAAAAGAACAACACGAGGATCTCTGATACACTCGATGTCGCGCAGACAGACATACCAAGGATAATTTCCTAGATTTCTGAAACTACCTATTGTCAAGGGATTCGAACCCTTTGAGTTGTGGCAGTGTACCATGCTATCGCATTTTTCAAGTATATGGGCATCGACATGAGGAATGCGGGTACATGCAAAAGATGGTAATGAAGACCACAAAGCTATATTGCACATTTTTTCGATCTGTTGGGCATCAAGATAAATATTATTGCGCATATGATCTACTCAATGAGAGAACATATGACTCGTATTATGTGAAGGGCGAGGATCATTGGGAAGTACAGTAGCCGCCGTCGCAGGTGGTGCAGCCACCACCTCAACCTCAGTTCGAACTACAGGCAGCAATCAAAGATGAAGTTTGTACCACAACAACCATAGTAGTTTATGCCACAGCCACAATATAATCAGATGTAGATGGCTCCACAGCGGCCACAGTATGTTCAGACAACACAGTATGTTCAATAGCAGCAGAATCCCCCGCAGCAACAATTTGCTCGACCGCAGTACGAGCAACAAGGAGGATTTTGAGCAGGATAAGGAGGAGGCTTTGGTCGAGGAGGCAGATGAGGTCGTGGACCTGTTCAACGTTATAATTGTGGTGTATTGGGACATTATCAGAGGGATTGTCCATAATTGCAGTGTACGTGTACGTATTGTAGCGTGATTGATCACACTGTTGAGAACTGTCCACAACTAATCGTAAAGTGGCAAGCTGGGAACATTCCTTCGATACAGAACCACAGTTAAAATTAGTTACAAATCCAAAATCAGTTACAGAATTAGAATCAATTGTCGAATCAAAATCAGCTGCAGAATCAAACTTAGTTGCAAAACCAGAATCAGTTTCAGAACCAGACCTAGAGCGTAAATTAGGCGGTAACTCAACCGATGAACCCACCGATGAACCAGAACCAAGGACTAATGGTTGCGACGATATCAATGGAGCCCAAAACACATGATGTTGATGTCACTATCGTCACTCATGGAGGTGCGACAATTGTAGAAGATAGTCTAATCCCACAAGTTCGCCTAGATAGAAAGAAGAAGTTACAGTTTGACATTGATGCTTATAAAGACACATTTTTTGAAGCGCGCGGTGTGATAGGAAGAAATCCTAGTGAGTTACCTATCTATGAAATTTTGTCTGGTTTTGATTCTAGTTTGGTCGCAGGACCATCACGACAGCATGGTACCTTGCAACAGTTTTTTAAAAGTTGATTGTCGATGGCAAGAGATCTCGATGCTCTTTCCGGGATTGAGAATCTATTGCATCGATCGGCTAAGGGGCGGAAGTATTCTCCAGTGAATTATTTGCATAAGAAAAATACGGGGAACGAAATGCGCATGAACATTCAGATTGGGGACTATGAGGTAGATTCATTCATCTTGGATCTAGGCTCAGATGTTAATATTCTGACAAGACATACATGGCAGAAGATGGGGATCCCAACGTTGAGCTGGTCCCCTGTGCAAGTGCGATTGGCTAACCAGGCCAAAGTAATTCCCATTGGGAGAGTTCTGCACCTTGTTGTAGAAGTTGAAGGTATGAACACCTATGCCAATTTTGACATAATCGAAGTTGTTGATGGTGGAGGATCCTATCCCACATTGCTGGGGATTGAATGGGAAAACAATAGTATGGAAGTAATCAATTTTAAGAAGGGTGTAAAGACATTTGAGAATCAAGACATCAGATTCATCACTCTGATGGATCCAAATGAAGGGTGATGCATACAACATTTCTGAAGATTATGTCCATTCGTCTGTTGATGGGGAACTCAGTTGATGCAGCGCTAGCTCTGCGTCTTCTTACTCTGATGATGCTTTAGAGAACTAGTAGAACCACTTGCATGAGGTGTCTCTAAGGAAGTGCGGCTTGATTACGTAGTCGTTGTGTCGTGTCATGACTGAGACCATTGAGTTGCCAATCTATGAAGGGCTTCCTGAGTTATCTAAGTTTATCGTTGAATTCGAAGATAAGGTGTCAGAACCACAGCAGTTGCTGGCGTTGGAGGAAGCGTTGAAGGATACTCCAACACGATGGTGGGCGACCCATAAGAAGTTAATCATTGGATGGTCGTAGTGTCAAAGACTGATGACAGTTCACTTTGGAGATGCAGAAGTGTACCATGCTGGAAGGTACGATGGGCAGAGCAATCTTGGTGATCATTTGATTAAATGTCAAACCTTGTGGGCATTGCGACCAAAGGATGAGTGGGTCCATAGAAAGAGATGTCTAATTCATCTTTCACGAAGTTTGAGAAATTTAAAGAATCTAGTTAAGCAATATTACTCCAACAAAAGATTACTCCATCTTTTTAGGAAGATCTCATGACCATGACCATGTTTCTTAAAGCATTGGATCAGATTGTAGTAACACGTGAATGGAATATGAAAGAATGCACCTACTCCATGAATATGGCCATAGTAGTATAAGGAACATTGAAATTTCCGCTTGAGTGGCTTTGTTAGGTTAATGAACCATTGGTTTATATCATATGTGTACTTGGTTTATTTAAAGAATTAGTTTTACTGAAATTGTGAGTATGGTATCACTAGGAACACCAATTAGAGTAGATGACAATTTCTTGTTGAAAGATTTTAGAACTCGTTATTTTAAGATATCATTCGTATTCACATATAAATGTGTTTTCATAAACAATAAAATTGAGTTGCTAATGCATCATTGTGAAATAGGTCACTCCTTAAAAAAAAAATAATGACAATTGATTTTCTAATGAAAAAAAATATGAAAAAAAAGAATGACAATCGATTTTCTAATGAACAAAAAATATGGCTTTTATTAAAGAGGAAGAGATAATAAAAAAAAGATCTCATATACAATGTTATTATTAAATCAATTTGAGCATCTTAAAAGATTGCATAAGTGCAATATATATGATAAGACAAATAAGGTGTTAAAACTATCATAGAAGAATTCAAGAATTCATTACATAGAAAAGTTATTTATAACGAGTTCACTAATGCATAATGAAAAATATAAGGCATTGTACGTTTACTAAGAATCTTCAACTTGTATGACATTTTAAGAGGAATTGTTCACTGGTATATACAAAAATTATTTTGATGAAGCATTATATTGGATATGATACTGAGTTATGGACACTTGAATATAACAAATGTTGGATACAAAATACTAGTGAACATTCGGTAAAAATGAATTAGTGTTGATCACAGGAGAAATGTCTGAATCACAATTTTCAAATATACTTTTGCTCACAGTGAATCTTACAATTTAAAATTTATGAAGGACACATACATTTTAGAAGGCAAAGGCTTTACTATTTTGACTTTTTGTTTGGATTTGTTATCTTTCTCTTGAAATTGGAATTGAAATTTTAAAGGGTTGAAATCATGGTTTATAACGTAAATGATTTTGTTTGCTTAAAAAAATTAGAAATAATTTTAGTAGTGGAAATCATTGATACCAACACAATGTCTTTTTGCTAAAATTAAATAAATTCCAATTTATATGTAGCAATTTCAGTTAACGGAAATTAAAATCTAAAACATTTTCCGTTACAAAAATTCTGTAGCAATTTCAGTTTCTGGTAAATTGCTATTGTTTAACAAAATTTGTAGCATCTCACCGTTACTCGTAAATAGCTGCTGTTAACTAATAAAATAATTAGTATCATGGTGCTGCCCAGGTTCGAACTGGGGACCTTCAGTGTGTAAGACTGACGTGATAATCGACTACACCACAGCACCACATGACCTTTGATTTTGATTGTGGGTTGCCGAGGTCATAAAAGCTTATTAATTTTGGCTTTCACTATCTTCATCTGTTAATACAAATATTGGAACTACAGGGCAACTTATCCATAAGTAGAATATCGTTCCTTTCTCATTTCGCTCATTATCCATAAGCATAAAGTAGAATATTGGAATTAGAGGGCAACTTATCCATATACCATTTATATGGTTCCTTTCTCATGTCGTTCATATGGACCTTGTGGCCTAGGCAACTGAACAGGAACGATGGAGCCCAACTCTCAGACAAAGACCTGCACTTTCAGTTTTGGGGAAATACTTGTCATAACAATGGCCATTAAAATACTGACGATTCATTAACGATAACATGATTTATGACCTAGAATTAATTGGATTGATGGGAAAATAAATATTTTATTCTTCATATATCCAAATTGTAATTGTTCAGCAATCATAAATGATTACTGAAAAAAACAAAGTTGTAAAAAATTTAAGATAACAAAAATGTCTACTATAAATGAACGCTGTAAAAAATTTAAGATAACAAAAAATTACACCTTAAGAAATTGGATTCTTCTTGGTAATAAATCTAGGTTTAAGATATCTCTATGTTGGTTATATACATTCACACATCCTTCGTTCCTACATATTTGCTAAGCTCCTTTGCAATATATGACTATGTACATCCATTGCATAGTCATGTCGCATTTGTGTGGTTAACTACATAAAGAAAAAAGTATGTATGGCTATAATAATTTAATTGAAAAATTGTCTCAATACACAAAAGTGAGAGGCATATGCTCTCTAGGTCTAGAGTCTTGTAATGCATTTTTTTAACTTTATGTGTTTAATAGTCATGGTCTAACTTAATTTATTTATTAGTCCTTGCTCCACACATATCGATTAGGTTAGTACTTGAATTGGTTTGATTGTCTATTAATTATCAAGACTTTGTATTAACCAACATTGATCTATCTAAACTATGGATATACCATGCATCGAGAAGGATCAAATCCCTCAAGGTGCAAACCTTTTTTTAGTGTGTAAAAGTGGAAGAAAATTTTCCACCTCAAGGGATCTGATCCCTCTTAACACATGGTAGAGCTAGAGTTCACATGGATCTATATTGGTTCCAATTGTGAGTGTATGCATTAGAAATTTAGATGATCATCATTATTTATATGTATTATTAAATTGGCTTGTGGTGTGTTGTTGTTGAAGTCATTTCAATGATGATAATTTTGTTCGATACTTTTGCATGTTCTCAATAGTATTATGGGCTATTAAATTTTCACACTTTGCAAAGGGAAAATGGTGAAGGAAATATATTGAGGTTGGTTTGACATTAAGGTTCACTAATGGGATGCTAAGGATGGCTCACACATTCTCTCACCTATCAACTTCACTATGAAGTTACAACAAAAAAATTTATAGTAGTTTGTTTACTAATCGATTACTCTAAATCACGTTTTAGTGTATCATCGCTCAAATCATTGCAACCTATTATTTTTCATTATGTCATTATTGAAATCAATGCAACTACTTGATTTCTCTAACTAAATCATTTTTCACTGTATCATGATTGAAATCAACGCACTCCATTGTTTTGCATTATATCCTTGTTGAAATCAATGCAACCAATAGATTCCTATGCATTCTATTATCGGACATATTGATCAATCTCAACCTATCTTCTTCAACTTCTCATATAGTGATACCTGCAAGATTTTCTATCTTTTGATATCAATTAAATGAAAAAAAATATGTTGAAATCTAAGATGATTCAAACCTTCAACACAATAAATTGTTGTATATGTCATACTTGACCTCTCTTGCTTCCCAAGATTAGTAGTAGCTTTCCTCAATGTCAATATTAATTACTTCCATAATTCTTTTCAAGACCCTCAAATGCATATAAATGATTATCAATAACATGGTGTAATGACTACCCTGAGGGTGTAGACGAGTTGGTAATAAGTTCCATTGTTAAGGGATCGTTGTAATGTTGTGGGTTCAAAAAATAAAATATGCGCATGTGCAGGGGTAGTGTGGATGCACCTATGGGTATAGTGTTAGCATATGGGAATTGAACCCGTGTCACATGATTATGAGCCCAACCCACTTGTTGATTCCCCAAGATAAAAAAAAACATGTTGTACCTACTGAAATCAATGCATTAAGTTAATATATCGAAATCAATGCAACAAGCCTTTAAACCAAGTCACAAACATTGAAATAGATTAATTCCATTTAACATTGAACTTTTTCTCATTATGGGGGGACATTGAAACCAATGCATTGAAGTAATATATCAAAATTAGTGGAACAAACATGAAACCAATGCATGAAATTGGTTTTACTGTTGTACACCAAGTGATTGAAAATTGCTAATCAAGTTGGACTTGTTAAGGATTTCGCTGAAACGTAGTTGGTTTTGAATTTGAATGGGATTCAATAATTATGGAGCTACAATTTTCTTTGAACAATCAAGAGATTATTATAGTGTCGAAGTTATAGTAAATTCCATTCATTCTCATGTCAATATGAAAATCCACCCCTCTAGATTGTTGTTGTTTCCCACATATGTATGAACATGTATTGACCTCTGAGATAGCATAACTTTGCACATCAATTTTCCTTACTTACTATAGCAAGTCTACATATTTTTTACATGAAATTTCACTTGAAAACAAAGAAATCCAATCCATTTTGGATAAATAGTATCCTACTCCCTTATTTAGTGCTTCTTTAATCTTTTAATGAGATTTGTTATATTCTATAATTAAGAAGGAATATCATAATAACCTGAAGTTGATCTAAAAATTCTCCTTTCGTTAATTTGATTGAGTTTGCAATGTCAAAAATTTCTTATTTCCCACTAAGAATCTCTCCATATCAAATCATTGAAACTATTTTTGGTTTCATCTATGATTTTATGCTTATCGTAGCTCACTTTTTGAAATATAAATTACCTTATGCAACTTTTCAAACTCTAGTTTTGGACAAGAATTGAAAAGGATTAACTATTTAATCGAACTCATTAAGAGTTAAACTTACATAGATGTTTTTAATATATTGTAGAAAATTTTGAACCAAGACTATCCACCTTTCATTAAGTTTTTAAGTTTTTAAGTTTCAATTGATCTTTCAATGTATCTTTGATTTTGAAATTTATGGTTAGAGCCAACATTGTAAAATTCTTATTTACTTAAATTTTTATTACTTTTTAAAGTGCCATGATCTCAGTTCCATGTTGAGGATAGAGTTATACTTCTTCCTCATATTGGGTTGTAGAGAGCACATCTACCAAGGCCCTTCTCATCCTTTCCAAACCTCACAAATAAACACAATTTGGTTGTGCCTTCTACTAATGCCTTTCTCCTCCCTCCACAACTACTACGAAATAGGTACAATTTGGTTGCATTTTCTCTTGAGGCCCTCTCCTCTAAAAAAAGAATATAAAAATAGTGGAAACAATGATTGGGGACACACAATTTGTAGTAACATGATTTCACTTAAAATCCTGTGTTCGGATTCTTACCACCATCTCCATCATCACCTTTGTGGCCATGTAGCAGGTGAGACTAGGTGTTGTCCTTTCTACCAAGGATCTACTTATGTCGATAATGTTACCACCGACCACATGAACGAACCTCTTGGAAGCTTCTTTGATACACATAAATGCACTCTTGTGATTCATTTGGAAAGTGTCATCCCAATGTTCCTTAGAGGTTTAGGCAATGATCGAATACTTAACTTTATTGAAGTTTCTATTACTAATAATGATCCACTAACTTTAGAATGGGAGTAACATGCCCGAATATCTCCTTTAATTGGATCTCAAAAATGGTTTCATAGCACTAAGGTTGTTAAGAGTTTAACATTTCATCTTAACTCTAGAGTTTGTTAAAATCAATGCATCCAAAACTGAAATCAATATACACACTCATTAAAATTATACAACAATTTAAATATCAATTTTTTTGTAGGACTAAAACCACAACTATAATATGAATTATTCTATAAGATTTAATGTTTATTCATGACCAAAATATATGTTGAATTCAATATACACATATCATCAAAACTCTTCATCAATTTAAGATTATGATTTCTTTGGGTAGGATGACCTATATTCTTCTTCTAACATATCATTACAACCTAGATAGTTTATTCAACTGCAAACACATTGCCTAAATGTAGGAAAAATCATGACATTTTAATATTATAAAGAAATGAAACTACCATATTAACTAAAGTGGAATGCATAGAGCGATATAAAATTCTTTCAAGTGCAAACCATTAGTATGAATGTTGGAAAACTTATGCAACAATACCATCTAGGAAAACTTATGAGAGTTTTCATTGCAACAATATTGTTTGTTGATGCCATTGTTTCAAAGAAGTTGTAATTTTAACCCCTAAAAAAACATGTTACTGGTTGCACCTTTTTTCAATTTGGAGGTTGACTTTAAGGTTGTTGTTATAAGTAATATGAGTTATTCAGGCCATGATTATAAAAGTTGTAATTTAACTTTTTAAAAAAGGAAAAAAAGGTGCTATCTATAACTCCACTTTTCGATTTAGGTATTGATTTTGGTGTTTTTGATGCAAAAATGTAAGTTTTTAAGGATAGAGTTCTCATTTTGAGGTCAAAATTATCATCAAGTCAATCATTGTGTTTACAATGACTGTTGAATTTCAATATATTAATATCTTAATGCATATGTTGGACTTGAGAAAGAATATTATCATTCTCATTGCAAAATCATTAATCCCAACATTATCCAACTTATTAAGTTAAACTTTGTGAGTTTACTTGAGAAGTGGTGAATTACACAAATAATAAGGGTATTTACATGTATATATGGCTTCCCATCCTAGAATGAATTATGGAGTGACCAAACATAGAGAATTCATTTGTTACTTATGTTTTTCCTAGTCCTTGAAGTGCTTGTATAGGAGAAATTGCTTACATATACTCAAAAACAAAATATTCAAGAGAGAAATTGCTTATGTATTCAAGAGAGGATTTATGAGGCATATTTCTCCTACAAATTATTTTTCGTTGAAAACTGAGTTTTGGATACCTAAGCGAATGTCTTTAGTTGTCTAATTGTCCTTGTGCTTTTGATTGGATTTTGTTCCCTAGGCCAGTAGAGGGTAGGTGTAGGGGGTGTTTTTTCGTGTATGGTTTTGAGGACTAACCTTTATTGTTTCTTAGCATTCTTATTTCTCCTCTCATGTGATTGTTTCCATCTCAACTTGGATGATTTGTTATTTATATTCTTGTTTGACTTGGATATTTTCCATATTTTGATGTTCTACAACTAAAAGCTAGGTATGATGTGTTTCCTCCATTATCAAGGGGGTGTTGATGCTCCTCTTGAAGGTTTCTCAATGCTTCATGAATTGTTGCATCTGTGGATTAGATATTTTGATGCTAGGAATCCCTTCCCTCCTCAACTATCATGAAGTCCTATGAGACTTCTAGGGCATCAAATTGATTGGAGCTAAAGGGATCAATCTTCGATACTTTTTTAATTTTCCTTTGTGTGCAGTGTTTATTATTCATCATTGATCTAAATTGATCATTGTTTCGTATTCATCAATGATCTAAATTGATCGATCCTCTTCGTTGATTTGTTTTGGTATATTTTGAGACATTTTATTGGCACACTAAAGGAATATTTTGTACAAAGAAGATGAATTGTGCTAACATTTCCTTGCATGAATATATTATACTTAAAAATAGTTGTTAATAGCTTAATTGTTGGGAGAAACTTTTCCCAACCAGCTGCAATACCTATATCCATTTCTACTTCACATTAGCATGTGTACATGAATATTGGCATCAACATCCCTTTGGATTGCTTTCCTTAACTTCCCAATGCCATGACCAAGACCTGTTGAATAAAATAGAAAGACCAATTATGAAGATATATTTAATACCAACAAGCTTTTAATAAATATGAGTTCCTTGATCATCTTTATATTTGAAGAGACAAAAATAAACCATCTTCGACAAATTGAAAAAAAAAGTTGTTCATGCATCTTTGAGGACCAATATTTAGAGATCCATTTATCCATTGCAATAGGGATAATCTAAAATCCAATGAATTTGTGTATCAAGGCTCATTTCATGAGGATGGATGCTTTCTGATGGATTAAAACACTAGAGAGGTAGAATTTGGGGGATCATTGTCTTCTTCATGAACCATTTTGCACAGTGGGACATCCTTGTTCAAGTGACCATAGGAGAAAAAACACCTAAATCTAAAAATTAAATAAACTGAGCTCAAGTAACCGATAGAAGAAAGGAAGACCCTGGAAGTTTCCAATGACTCTAAAATAGAAGCGACAGAGGCTTAAAATAATGGGAAACAACTAAGGAAAAAATCCACGGGACGAGGAGATCCTTCTCACCTGTGAAAGTGTTAGAGATACTGATTCCATTAGTGCATCTATATTTGGTTTGATATTTGTTAGGGTTGTTGGACATTGTTGAGATATTGTATCAACCTATCTCTCCATGATTGGAATAAGTTAGATATGATAACACTTATATAAGTGTGTTGTATTTGGGCTTGAAAGTAAGATACTGATATTTTTTGTGTGAATTATCTGTGTAATGGATTCTCTCTCAAATTCTAAGTGGGTATCAGAGAAGGTGCTAGATTAATTCACTCATGAGAAGGCCAAGAATGTGTGAGAGTTGTGAGATTAATTTTTGTTGTAGAAATAGGTTAGTGTAGGTATGTGAGCGTAGATATATTCCATGTGAGTGATTATTTTTTTAATAATTTTTAGTGATTGCTGGACATATTTGTGTGATCCATCTGGAGATCTTAAAATTGTGGATCCCTTTCCTGTTATTTGAGAAGAAGTGGAGTGCCTAATCTTTTGAGTTGTCAATCTCTAATCGCATAGAGGAGCCATCACTACTGTTGAGGGTGATGAGGTATCATTGTTGGATATTTATATTGACCATATCACTACATAAAAGGAACCATCGTCACATAAATTGTTGTATCACATTTGAAGTTGCTGCTGAAATACCATCGCTAGCAGAGACTCGACGCATAGAAAAATTGGAATCTATACGTGAGATTCTTTCACAAGATTGAGCAATGATAAGGATAAAGAGTTTCAATTGTTTGGAGGTGGTGTGGATGATTAGGATAAAAATTATTCAATGGAGCTTTTATTTTATCCACCAATACTAATTCATCTTTTAGAGAGGAGGATAGAGCACATTTCAACTTATGTTGTTGTTTTGCACATTTTGGGAACCGATTGTTTTATACTAGAGCAATGCATCTATCATCATTGTGGAAGACAAGAGCTGGAAGAATCAATCATCGGAGATGTGGAAAGTTTTGTACATGTTATAACAAAAAATGACACATATTTTCTTGTGACCGCTTTCCCATGATTCCGTCGCATGTCAACACTTCCATGATGACACTTCATGAAAGTCACTGAAACAACACCTATCTTGGAGGACCCATATATGGAGTTACATAACTCCATTTGACCTATTCTCTAGACTGTTGGAAATGTATCCAAGTCAGCTAAAACTTTTCAGAAGACATTAAATTCTGAAAATGGCTACAAGTACCCTAAAAATGAGATTGTTTTATGTACACGCGAGTTTCCTTAAGGAAACCCGAGTGTTGCACACAACTTGTTATATATAATACTCGTGTGTGCCATAAATACATGAATATTTACATTGAAACCCATGTGTACCTCCTTCAAACATGATTTTTGTCTCTACAACCCACGTGTTCATCCTATATATGTCAAAGAAATACATTTTTCAAAATTCGAGTAGTTTGGGTAGTTATGTAACTAACTCCTTCAGTTGTATCTAATCCTATCCTCGCCCCTAAATATTCATAAAACCATATAATAGAGGGAGAAGTTCCATGAGAAGAGACTTGAATATTTTCATTTTTATGCTAGAGGAATTTTGACTCTCTCTGCCCACACCTTTGCCCTAGAATCTATCTCCTTGTGTTGCAGAGCTTGGAGGTTGAGTTCCTTGGAGAAGAGAAGCAGCAGAACCAGATCAAGGTTTCTTGAGGTGCCGAACTTGAAGAGAAGGAATATTTTTACTTCATTTCATGATTATCATATGATGATGTTAATCAGATTAATATTTCATGTTTTTTTTATTATCATTGTTTTATATGTGGTCATACTAGTTTGAGGAAGGCATAATTTGTTTTGCAAGTCTCTTGGAGCAAGAGGAACAAGAAGAGGATTAAAGGGATTCTTGGATAAACCTTCATTTGGATAAGGTATGAACCATTCCAATCTCTAAAACTTGCTTATATATAGTTGCAAAACCATTTGCATCTCTCTTTCAACCCTAGTACACTGATGACCTCTTAAAGCCTAACCATAGGAAACTTTCCTCTACAATAGAACTGGTGACTCCATTGGGGAAAACCTTGTCTATTTTGGGTTTATATGTATTTATTTCATCCTTTTGTAAAGTTTCAGGTGCTTCTTTCCACTTAGGAACACCTTCTAAGTCTCATAGTACACTTCCCCTTCCTTCCTAAGGCCATTTTTTACCTTTTCTTTTGGATTTTTTTCCACCCATACGCAAGTTGCAGACTGGATAGTTGCATGTCTGGTTTTTACAGGTGACGTTCTATACTGTCAAATCACATATGACATGCAAACTTTCAGTATTACAACTCGCATGTGCCCCTACAAAAGTGTTTTTCCTTATTTTGTTTTGTTTTTCCTACTGTTGTGGGTTGTTTGGTAGGTCTTTTGGGGTCCTCTGTAGGTGCATGAATCTAGGGAGTTAGTGTCATCCATTTTAGGTTTTATTAATATATGTGGTAATTCCTTTTGTAGCATTAGTATTTTCTCTTTGCTCATCCCCCCCACCCCCTTTTCTTGGCTTGTTTTTTGGCTTATGTTTCTGGTCAGCCTCTGTCAGTGATCTTTGCCTCAACTTAGAAGCTTATTGGTATTTTTTTCCTTCTTCTTTTGTTGGTTAAATTCACCTTTCCAAAGTAGTTTACTTTTCTTTTATGCAATCATTTCTTCCAATTAGGGTTTATACTGACTTTAGGGATTTCTAGAGTCTATTTGGTGGTTGTATAGCAAAGTTCTTTTTCCTTTGTTCTTGTTATCTACATACTTTTGTTTGTAGGTAGTTTTTCTTTTGCATTTACAAAAGAAAAAGAAAAAGAACATATAGTTGTTTAATACGCATGTAGATTGGGCTTTTGTCCTTAATGCACTACATATCATTTTTTTTGAAAAAATAGAAAGAAATTGTTCTTTTGTGGCTTTCAAGTTTCTGTTTGAAAAAAAGAGAATATTTTTTTCTTTTTGCATTTCATTTCTCTTTTGTTAGTCATTTTGTTTCAAGTTTGAGTCAAAACACCACATAAGTTTCACACCATTTTCCTCTGACTAAAAAAAACCTCTTAAAAAGAAAGACATAATTAAAAATTATTAGTAAGTTTTATTTTTCAAGCTCCTACACCAACTAGCTTCGACTAGACTTGTGGATTAGAGAGTTTTAACTCTCCACAAGTATTTGATTTCAGACATAGTTGGACAATCACTAGGTAAATCCTCTTCTATGTTGATTGTATCTGGGAAGCTCCTCTCAAACGTGAGTTAAGAATGAGGCCACGTGGAGACTTGGACTGAGGAGATAACCCTCTAATTCCTTTTCAAAGCGTAGACCAAGATTTTTGCGCATCTGGGGACTTCTGTCAATACCACCTCTTAGGCCCCGTGCGGTACTGGTGTTGATAGGTTTTAGGGCTTTGCTACCCTACCCATACATATGAATTAGGCTTGCGACTATTCCCCTGGACTCTTAGTGTAGTTGTGGTAGCCTTTAGTCTCTTTGACATTAGGGTTCATACACAGGTATACCGGAAGGCTATTTCTAGTCTACCTTGGACGGGCTTGGAAGGTAACCTCGGTATAAGGTGTGGGAGGGTGGTTGGTTGATTCCTACACTTATGCCTAAGAACATCTATAGGGATGCCAAGTGACTATCTATCAAATTTCTTCTGGAAGGCATATTTTATACCTATTTGTTTGTTTGGCTTTAGGAAATTTTTAGTGAGTATTGTGTATTTTGTTTGTACTTAGTTTTCCTTCAGGTGTGTGCTTTGTAATTTTGGTTTCCTGTCAACCTCATACTTTGTATTATTTTTTGAAAATATAGCTAACACCCATTTGAACACTAGCCAAGAGATCCCCATGATGGTAAATCCTTATACTATTCCTCTCACAAGGAATGTTGCTGTTCCTTTCATGGCCACCTTGAATCTACGTGGATTCATCCTAGGGATAATGGTGTGGTTATTTTCCACTCCAACTGTCTCGAATTCTCCTAATGCTTCTCAAGTAAGCTCCTTATATCAAGGGCATCAAAACACAACTTCCCCTTCACCTATAACTTCTTCTCCTCCTCCTTCTACCTCATGTGGTGAAAGTATTGATACTAGCAACCGACACTCTAAAAGGAGTAAAAAAAGGAGGAACAAGAAGAAGACACATAAGCAAGGGGGCACCCATTCAATATCTGCAGGTCAAGTTGAACCTCACCACCCATCCTCTATGGTTCATGCTGGGCGCACCCATCCAACCTTTGCAGGTCGTGTTGGATCTAAGCACTCAACCTTTGCAAGTCAAGTTGATCTCACCATTTAGCCCCTGTTGATCATGATGGTGGGATCCTTCCAACCTTTCTAGGTCACGTTGGATCTAGTCACTCAAAATATATAGTTCATGGTGAGGGAACCCATTCAACCTCTGCATGTCAATTTGAACCTCCCCATCCAACCTCTACAAGTCATGTTGGATCCATCCACCCAACCTCTGAAGGTCATGCTAGGGGCACACACTAAACTGCTGCAAAGTATGTTGATCCTAACCATTCAGTCTCTATTGTTCATGCCGGCGGTGCCCGTCCAACCTCTGCATGTCATGTTGGACCTAGTCTCACAGCCTCTGTAGGTCATGTTGGGGGTAGTCTCTCAGCCTATGTGGTTCATGATGAGGGAAAATAGTCAGCCACTGTGATTCATGTTGACACTGTTGAAAAGACTACCCATTCAAAACACAAGCCCAAGTTTCCTTGTAATCTTTGTGAGGGATACCACCTTACTTATAAATTCCCTTCTATCGTGGACGTGTGAATAGTTTGGATTCATAGTCCTCCCATTATTGAACATTCTAAAGGTTTTCAATAACCAACCTCTCTTAGTGAGGTTGGACCCAATCACCCAGCCTTTGGTGGTCATGTTGGGGGAAACCTCTCATCCTCTGTAGGTCATGCTGAGAGAAAACCGCCAGCCACTACTAGTCATGTTGACGCTGTTGAGAAAATTGGTCATTTGAAGTGCAAACTTAAGTTCCCTTGTAATTTATGCAAGGGATATAATCTTACTCACTAGTTCCCTGTTATCATAGTGGTGCAAAGAGTGTGTTCTGAAACTCAAGGATTTCCTTCTCCTGAAAAACCTGTAGTTTCTCAACAACCTACTCAACCTTTGGTTGATCAAGTGGTTGAACCAATATCTACTTTGTTTGATCCCACTCTTATTTCGAAGAGTGATCCTTATGTGTTTAAACCAATGTCACCTTTGGTCAATACCACTCTCCCTTCGGAGAGTGATTTTCATGAACCGATTGAATTGATTTCATCATTACTCAATCCCACTCTTCCTTTAGAGAATGAAGTGTCCACTAGCTGTCACATTTTCTTCACTGACAGTTGAAAACTTACTAAAAAAGGGGGTGCTAAACTCACTTCGAATCAACCCCCACCAAGCTCTCAAATTGATTCCTTTGATTGGGCTAGCCTAGTTGAGCCGCACCTTCCTTCTAATGCATCTTTGAAGATAAAGGTTGAAGTTGGACAGTACATGATTGCTCATTGTATTGTTGATGAAGGAGCCTCAGTTAGTATGTTGTCTTCTCGTTCTTCATGAGCCATGAAATCTCCTAGCCTTGTGTTGAATGCCAGCCAGTTACCAACATTTGATAAAAGAACTAGTATAGCCTTGGGAATTCTTTCTCAAACACTTGTTACTTTGTGTGGGAAGACCGTCTTAGTTGAATTCATGGTGATAGAAGACCCCTTGGACTTCAATATGATCCTCGGGCATGATTATATCTATGCCATGCAAGCTATGGTGTCAACATTATTTAGTGTGATGTACTTTAATCATGGGGAATAAATTTTCATTATCGATCAGTTATATTTTATTGATCCGTCTCTTGACCCAACTAGAAACCAGGTCTTTCCTTTATTGATTCCCAGTGTTTCTATAGACACTACCCTGCCACGGGTGAGCTATGTAGCCTCATGTCCTTTGTGTTCATTTGCTACTTAGAAGTAGCCTTTATTCTCATGCTTAACATCTCAGCACTTGGTCACAGTCGTTGACTAGGTTAGTCATCCTATATAGCCCATGGGGCCTTCTCTCCACTTTGTCAATCCATTTGAAATTTTAGACATGTTTCTTATCTCAGATGATCTCCTTCCTTCGGATGAAGTTTTCCTATAGTATTTGATGCAGTATAGCCTTCTTTTAGATGTTGGCTCAGTTGTGACTAAGTCTAACCCAGATTTTCTTAGTAATCCTAATATTCCCATGGATCTATCTTCTTATGTTGGTCTTTTTGAGTTTTTGGACTCTCCCTTCAAATAGCAAGTCAGTGATCTTGATGAGTTTGATTTTTCTTATGAATTTTTCAACTCCTGTGATACTGAGTTTGTTCCTATAGACTCTTTCCCCTGTATTGATATTTTCTTTTCTTCTGAGGTTGATCTTATTGATCATAAACCCTCAGATCTTGGTACTATAGAGTCCTCTTTCATTGATTCTGCCTTGACTACACCTTTTGTAGAAGATAGCAAAGATGCACGTGTTTCTGCCAAAGTGACCTGCATTAGATATTTTCTTCTGAATGTGATTATGATGTTTTTCTTTATTGGAGAAAGGATTTTTAGTTGTATTCACAACTGTTTACTGGCCACATCTTGTTTTTCAAGCTGTAATTGCATTTTCATGTGCCCTTCTCACGCTTATGAGCCTGATGCTGGATTGCATGCTTTTAGCTCATTGTATAAGCCCTCATCTTTTCTCTCATCATCGCTAAACCTTGTATAATTTTTCCTTTGCAACATGACCCTTTTTTATCTTGAGGAGACGTTCCCCGAGTGTCTTTATCTTGCTCATGTTCCTTGCATTATGCATAGGTTTGTTCCTCACACTTGGAACTAGTTTCAGCTGCCTTTGACACTCATTGTTAAGCCAAAAAATTACCCAACTAGCTCTACATGACCTACACCACACAAAGGCATATATTTTGCTAACCTCATTGACCCCCACACCCTTGTAAAGGATCAAAAACACCAAAAAGGGCTTAAAAACCCATAAAAGAGCCTAAATAGCTCTCAAAAGGGCTAAAACCTCCGAATAGGGGATAAAACCCCTAAAAGGAGCTTAAAAACCCTAAAGGAGCTAAAGAATGGTCGAAAAGGGCCTAAAGTCCAAACAAGGGGATAAAACCTTGACCAAGGGCTTAAAACCCTAATAACTGAGAAAAAAGCTATAAATACAAGGGTGGGGGTCACTCTCAAAACATTCCTCATTTTCCTACCATTACTCTACCCGTGTGAGTGCCTTGAGACCCATTTCTCTCAAGCCATTCACCCCTCTTTCTCACTTGCTCCATTAGCTAAACCCCATTCCATAGAAAGGTAGCTTCCTGCTAGGGCATGGTGGCCCATTTCATCAAAACCAGAAGGTATAATGTGTGTTTCTTATTAGTAACTTAGTTTTTTGCTAACATTTTCATTGCAGGGTCGTTATTTGTTCATTTATGTAATAGGTCTATTGCAAGGTTTTGTATGGTTCACCAACCCTTTCCTGTAGGTTTTTCCTTCACCAAGTAAACCCTATCCTTCCGTCTTATAAATGGAAGGTAGCCATTTCTGGATGTAGCAAGGGCCAAATCCCAACTACAGTTTGGCGACCATACCAGGTCGATCCCAAAGTATCCCTAGGTTTTTACAATTTATTTTCAGAATTTTGTTAACCTAGTTTAAATTTCTGTTTACTTCTAGTTTAGATCTTTGTTTTTTTCATTTACATTTCCATTCAAGCCCCCTTGGGGTTGACCCAAGCCCATTCGGCCATAGTACTTGTTATTGTCGATTGTTCCCAGCTCTGCTTTTAAAAATTTTCAATTTACGGGCTAGATCGCTCATGTCAGGCCTAAAAGCACGACCCAGACGCTCATTTGGGCCCTAAAAGAGTGACTTCACTCCCAGGAGCCCGGTCTCTCCTGTTTTTGGTTTTTGAGTGACCCAGTCGCCTATTTTGGGAAAAAACAAACGACACCCTCATTATATTTTCCTTGAAAAGGGTGACCTATCTCTCAGGGTTCAGTTTTTTTCTATTTGGACTGTTAGTGCAGCTTAGCCACCACTATCTAACATCATGTTTCTCTCTGCAAACAATTTTTGTAAGTTGACAATAGATTTGGTTAACTATTAATGCATATGAATCTATTGTAGGACTTAGCTCAAATATTGTAAGTTGGTTTTTCAATTTTTTCACTTAAATAATTGGAAATTAATCTCTTTATGAAACCCTTCCTCCTCTACTCAGTCATCACTCTCTGAGGTATTATGAGATAAGAAGAAGGATCAATCTCAGATAGTAATAAGAACTTATACTTGTTATAGATTAAGACCACTAAACAAAGGTGACTTGGAAGGTAGAGGGGGTTGCAAGCCCAGGGGGCCTCACGACGTTCTGTCCTCCCTATTTGTCACATGCCCCAATTTGGAAAAAAACAATTTTATAATATTTGAGGAACATTGTGTTAAATTTTATGCGAAGTTGTAATTGATGACCTAGTGGGGTCAAGAATATTTAATGTAAATTTAGAATATTTTATTATAAATAAATAAATGAGGAGACTACAGCTTAGGGAAGTTGTTAAAAGAGTGTTTACTAGTCAATTGGTGGAGGAGATTGGGTAGAGAGCAAATTGACATGTGGTAGCATCCTCAAACCACTTCCAACTGTTGCAGGTGGAAACTTCCCTATATTTGTGGTTATGATTCCCCAAGAAAGTAGAATCAGATCAGGTGGCTCATTTAATGAAAACTGACCTAGAATACCTAGGCATCTCTATAAAATTTCCCATTGAAGAGAGCTGAGGTTTCTCATTCTAGAGAAGTGATCATTCAGGGTGAATGAATTTCACTCAAGGGAAATTCAATGGAGGGGAGTTTGGAGTGTGTTTGAGGGGATAACTGCTGAGATTGATCTAGTTGCAGATTTTAAGCTGAAGATCATACTGCTGAGAGTAGATTTTTATTACTGAGGTAATTGAACCAATCAGGTGATAGAGGTCTTATAGTTGCATTCTCCACCCAGTTCTCAGCCAAGAAGACCAGGAGAAAGCTTGGGGGTCTTGAGGAAGCGTTGTTTGAGCGCTCTCCAGGAGTTTGGTTGGGAGGAACAACCTCGTTAAGCTGTTGTCATCTTATCCTCAACAGGTTCTATTTTATTTTTACTGTCTTCAGTTAAGTAATTCTTTGTTTATCTATTGCAGGCATGTTTGTGTTTAGGGTTTATGAATGAAAAGTAACTGTGTAATGTTAAGTTCAGAAAAATTATAGATTATAGTAGAAATGGAAATGATTATGTACATAACTGAAATAGATAGAAAATAAATTTCCAAGATTTTTTTTCCCACACCTGAACTCAGGTCATACTCTAGCACAGTTGGATTGTCTTAGGTAAATGAAATGATCCTTTATTTGGAATGTAAATAGTAGATATGATTCTTTTATTTGAATGTAAATAGAAATAGATTTTACTTCAATGTTTATGAATTTCACTGAACAGTAGTGCTATGTTTTTGTCTGCACTTATTATTTTACTTCAGCCAACTAAATGGAAACACATGTATAAAGAAATAGTAAATATTATTATTATTTCAGCATTAGTAAACTGATAAAATAAATATATTATAGTAAAAAATAGTAAAGTAAACAACTAATATTTGAGAAAATATGTAAAACGAAAATAATAAAACAATTCATAAATATTAACTTTACAGACTAGAGTATGTCTTATCTAGGATCTAAGGATTCTTTTACAATCCTTTTATTTTACAAAACTTATTGAGAGTTAATATTACCCTAGTTTTGAGTATGCTGCATTAAAAACCTAAGCATTTTCTTAACTAAAAACTATAAACAAACTGTTTAGAATCTTTGCATTTCTTACAAAGTTAGAATCATATTTATATCTGTAAGTCATATAATCTTTATTTATTCTATTTGAAAAACAGAGTTATTAATGCTTTAAGCAGAAAAAATAATTTCATAAACTGTAGGGTTTATAGTATTTCTTTTAACCCTAAAAGCCGAGTTCTAGAAATTAACAATATCTTCTAAACAGAGCTTAAAAATAATTATAAATATGGAATATTAATATATACAATACATATCCAAATCCTGAATAATGTAAACATTAATAATTAACTATTCATATTATAAATCCTAAATCAAAGGTAGTCATATAGCCTGTAGAAACGATGGGTCGAAAATCTAGCCTGCTAAATAAACCAAATATATTCAAATCTTTTATATTAACAGTAAATAAAATACATTATTGACAGGTTAAGCAAAACCTAGTTCATAGTCTTCATTTTCTTGAAGCTTAAATGTAAAAGGAAAACTGAAGCAATGAAACAGAGGTCTTTTAAAAACACTAGGAGGTTATTATAATCTTAAACAACAATATTACATCATTAAGCCATAAGACTGAAACTGTTTCACCAAAAAAACATTTACATCATAGCTTCAAAATCTTGTGCTACCTAGCGATGTATCACAAGTGTTTTTAATTAAAACATAGTTAATAAACAACGAACTAAACATCTTAACCAACGGAGAATCTGAAGCCATACTTCCAACCATAGGAACCTTCATCCAACAACCCATATCGCAAGAAGGGAGAACCCACAACGATACCGGGGCTTACCAATTGGAATCCCACAAAGTTCACTGAAGCACAAGCTTGCTTACCACATAGAGTCTGGAGCTGTCAGCATGATCCTGCAAGTTTATAATCCAAAAAATCCTTAAAACCCATAATAATAATTTACTAAACCCTAACTTAGTAAAATAAATTGGAAAAAAAGAATGCGAGGAAAGTAAAAAATTTACATGCGAGTAAGAAGAAACTAGAGCTAAGAAGAAAATAGTCACCAGCTCAAGTAAACTAAACCAAGAATCTAGAAAACTCATAATCCAACTCTACGACAGAGGCAGAAAGAGACAACCTCAATCTCCACGACACCAAAGCAAAGAACATACAGAGAAAAGGGTAAAACTAGTTACAGGTTTCGATCCAAGTGAAGAAGTTAAAACCACATACACTGTGTTTTCTCAACTCACTAAAGAAACTGAAAACACCAACTATGAAGCCATAAACCACTTTGCACAACAATGTAGACTTAAGTGCCAAGGTTTAAGAAAGAGCAATCCTCTCATTGCCACAAGGAGTTTCACAGCGTAGCCGGTAGGAACACAAACCCTCGAAGCAAAATGCAAAGGAGTAGGGTTTCATTGCAGTATAGGTCAACCAATGCATGGAGGAGGATGGTCCACATGCCCATCCAAAAATTTAACCAGGTGTGGGTTGATTCCTATTGTCAACGTTGCAAATCCGATTATGAATTCATATCATTGCCAATAATACAAATAATGCAATTGACTATATTATAAAGATTCATATCGTTGACAATAATGAAATTTTTGCCATCAACCATAGTCTAACGTTTCAAATGATTGCTCATCATATCAACTTTACCATCGATGATATTATACTATGCTTTGGAACTAGTATTGTTTTTATATAAGGAACAAATACTTATAATATATAATGCCAATAGTTTCGACTACAACATAGTAGTTACTAGGTAGTAAAACTATCTTAGGATACTAGTATTGTTTGTTGTAACATTATAAATCAATATAGCATTTTAATATTACAATAACTCTTGTATCATGCTTATAACCTGAAGATTAAGATTATATCTTGTAAACTAGCTGTGCAAGAAGATAATCATAATTACAAATAAATCAAACAACGTGGTATTGTTTCATGACTAATAAGGAGAAGTAGAGTAGAGATATGTTGTTATTTACAATATGTTTATAAAGTGAAGAGCTATAAACTCTCCACATAAAGACTTGATATTGATAATGTTAGACTTTTAACATTAAGCTAGCAGATCATTAGGATCTTTAACTGAGAGAACAACAATCACAACAATCAAACACAAGAGACAATGAACACAGTGTTTTTCCTCGAGGAAACCATAAATGGAGAAAACCCCGCAACTTCCTCAGAGATAGAATTAGCACCAAAGTAAAAAACAAAACAGTAAGATGATCTCCCGACAACAGTAACCTCTTTCTTCCTTTCCCCAGTGTCTTTCTCTTCCTCAGCTATGCGCTACAACTGAGTGTGAGTGAGTGTGTGTTAAATAGAGATGCTAGCTGTTTATTTATACTAATTCCCAACTTGACTAAACCCAACTAAGACCGACTTCACTAGGTGAGTCTAATAACCCTAGTGCCTCGGAACTGTGGGGACTTTAACCCTTAGACAATAGGAGGCTTCCCACCTTGACTTGACATGACTTTTTTACATTATAGAAACTCCCAATAGGAACCTCGGGGCATGACATGACTCAAGTACATTACAAATACATCCTAGAATAAACATCGGGTTACAATACATAAGAAATACAAGTGAATACATTTCAAATTTACAATTACATCAATAGTCCCTCTTAACTAGGAAGGTATTCTCTTGACACAATTTATCAACACAATTCTTCTTCTCTATATTATCTGGATCATCATTGAGTCTTCATCATCTTCACCTTCAAGTCATATCTATCTTCAAGCCACCTTCATCTTCTAATCATCTTCACCTGGATCTGGATCATCATCACTGGATCTGGATCATCCCTCGATATGGATCATCTCTAGATATAGATCATCCCTTGACTTGGATCATCTGTGTTGGATCATCATCACCAGATCATCACAGGTGCTATCTCACGATTCTTCTCATCATAGGAAGTTCTACAGAGCTAGCCCTTTTTCATGCTAGTTGTAGGCCTAGCATCCATGTAGGTCTTCTTTAGCGGTTATATATGACCCTAAGTCATAATGGCCCACCCAACACTTATATCTGATCATGTTGGAACAAATTCTGTAATCATATTAGAAAGGCATGCCCAACACTCACATCTGACCATGTGGGAACCAATCCCATAACCCTGTCAGAAAGGCCTAGCACTCACATTTGACACATGTGAGGAACCAATCCAACATACATGTTCAAAAAGGCTCAGTACTTATATTTGAAACATGCGAGGAACCAATCCAACATACATGTTCAAAAAGGCTCTGCACTTACATCCAACACATGTGAGGAACCAATCCAACATGCATGTTCGAAAGGGATCTGCACTTACATCCGACACATTCGAGGAACCAATCCAACATGCACGTTCAAAAGGGATCTACACTTACATCTGACACCTGGGAGGAACCAATACAACATGCATGTTTGAAAGGGCGTGTAATCACATCTGATCAAGTAGGAACCAATCCTATAGTCATATCAGAATGGCCCCCAGTCCTAGACTAAGCTACTTGGTAACTGACCAGGTGCCTCCATTCCAAGAATGGCATTCAACGCTTACTTCTGATCATGTAGGAACCAATCCTATAGTCACATCATAATGGCTCAACACTCATATCTTACATGGAAGGAACCAATCCTCACCATGAAAGAATGGCTCAGCCCTTACATCTGACCATGGAAGGAACCAATCCTCTCACCATGTCAAAATGGCTCTGGGTCTCATCATTTCCCTTTAGAGGAAACATCGATCTGGAGAACACCAATCTTCTCCCTGAAGTACTTGAACTTCACCTTAGCCAATGGCTTTGTCAACACATCAACTATATATTCCTCCATTGCAACATATTGGAGCTTCACTACTCCCCTCTACACCATATTCTTGATATAGTGATACTTGATCTAGATATGCTTTGACTTGTCATGGAACACTGGATTCTCTGACAACTTCACGCATATATGGTTGTCACAATGTATACAATTAGCATCCATCTGGAGATCAAATAAATCAGATAGTAGCTTTCTCATCCACACTGCCTCACAACTAGCTAAACAAGTTGCGACATACTCTACTTCAGCTATACTCAGTGCCACACAGGATTGCTTCCTGCTAAACCAAGAGATCACACCTGATCCCATACTGAAGAAACACCCTGAAGTGCTCTTCCTATCGATGGAACTACCTGCCCAATCTGAATCAACATAACCCTCCAAGTTAATCTTTTGATTCACCTCATACTTGATCCCATAATCAATTGTACCCCTCAGGTACCTCAGAATATTCTTTGCAGCAATCAATTGAACATATCTTGGATCTGTCAAGAACTGGCTCAAGGTGTTCACAGCAAAGTAAATATCTAGTCTCGTGTTCGTCAGGTACATCAAGGACCTAATCATCTGATGATACATCGTAGCATCAACTTCTTCTGATGAAGAATCAATCAACAACTTCAGGTTCTATGCCATAGGTCTGGTCATGGCCTTGCAGTCCATCATCCCAAACCTCTTTAGGATCTCTACTGCATACTTCCCTTATCCGAGGGAGATTCCATCCACATTCTACCACACCTCCATGCCTAGAAAATAATGCATCATACCCAAGTCCTTCATTTCGAACTCGGCAGCTAGATTTCTCTTCGTATCAGTAATCAACCCATCCATACCTGTTACAAAAAGATCATCTACATATAGTAGGAGAATCACTGGGTTTCCATCTTCAACATTGTAGTAAAGGTTGGAATCTGCTTTACATTTGGTAAAGCTCAAACTGGATAGAAAGCTGTCAATTTTTCCATACCATGTCCTGGGTTCCTGTTTCAAACCGTACATGGCTTTCTTCAATCTACACACATGAGACTCCCTGTCATGTGTCTCAAAACTGAGTGGATGTTATACATACACTTCCTCTTCCACTACACCATTCAAGAAGGCAGTCTTGAAATCCATTTGGTGTATCTTCCATTTCATCACTGCAGCCAGAGCAAGTATTGATCTGATGCAAGCGTATTTGGCTATGGGTGAAAAGTTTTATTCATAATATATTCCTTCTCTTTGTGAGAATCCACGAGCCATGAATCTTTCCTTATATTTCTCTATGCTACCATCTGTAGCATGCTTGATCTTGTAGATACATTTGGAAGTTACAACCGGCTTCCCTTCTGGTCTTGGGACACATCCCAAACATCATTCTTCATGATCGATTGATACTCTTCAATCATAGCATCCTTCCATTCTTTTTGTTCCGCCGCTTCTTCATAACTGGAAGGTTCTTCATTGATAAAGTCACATAGTAAAGCTACATATCCGGAGAAGGATCTAGTTCTCTTTCTTTCTCTGTGATTCTCTTTTGGAGCCCCATATCTTTCTGCACCTTGGATAGCTTCACGAACCCAAGCAGGTTTCCTCTTCTGAGGATTCTTCTCTTGAGGTGGATCTATAGGTCTTTGTGGTTCTTCAAATTCTCGATCTTCTTCTTGAATTTCTTCATTCATGGTTATATCATGAATTCTGGGTGCTTTTGTTTCATCAAGTTCTTCAGTAGGTCTCTTTCTGGATTTGTTGTAAGCTATGTCTTCATCAAATGTTACATCCCTTCTGATGTCGATCTTCTTGAATCCTGGGAAGTATATTCTGCAAGCCTTAGAGATTTTAGAGTATCCCACAAATATACCCTTATTTCCTAAAGGATCTAACTTTGTCCTCTTTTCTTTAGGAATGTGTATGTACACTGGACAACCGAATATTCTGAGATGGCTAAATTCTGGTTTCTTGCCAGAGAATACTTCTTCAAGAGTCTTGTTCTCGAGTACTCTGTGTGGAGTATGGTTCTGTATATACATTGTTGCTTTCGCAGCCTATGCCCATAGATGAATGGGAAGATCTTGATCATGAAGCATTGCTATTGTAGCTTCCATGATAGTTCTATTCTTCCTTTTGCAACCCCATTCTATTGTGGATTATATGGAGTGGATAACTCCCTCTTAATCCCTGATTCTTTGCAAAATTATTTGAATTCATTTGATGTGAATTCTCCGCCATTATCTGATCGAAAGGTCTTGATCTTATTTTCTGTGTGGTTCTTGATCAAGGCTTGGAATTCTTTGAACTTGCTGAAAACTTCATCGTTGTTCTTCATGAAGTAAATCCATGTCTTCCTATAAAATTCATCAATAAAATAAAGATAGTATACATACCTGCTTAGTGAACTTGATGACATTGGACCACATACATCGGTGTGGATGATTTCCAACATTCCTTTTGGTTTACTCTCACTACTTGGAAATGTCTTCTTTGTGTTCTTTCCTTTCACACATCCTTTGCAAACCCCTTCATGTTTTGCTTGTAAGTGGTAGTGCTCTGTAGTGCACATGTGCAAGCCTTCTATGCCACAGTTCATTTGGCTCTACTGTGTCATGGACCAAAGCTTGTTTTGGATGGCCCTTCAATTTGTATAAACCTCTTTCTTATTCTCCAATCACTATTGCATCGTCAATAGTCTTTCCTTTTGAACACATGAGGACTTGGCCATCTACAAATGCAACCCTCATGCCTTTTGCATCCAATGCCGATATGGATAGAATATTCTTCTTTAGTCTTAGTACAAGCANTTCATTTTCATAGACTTTCCAGAGTCTAGCTTGTAGGAGGATTCACCACTACCTTTTATGGGATATTGGTAGTCATCCCCAAGTTTCACCTTATGGGGTTAATTTTGTTCAAATAGTTTCTCAAAGGATTCCTTGAAACATGTCATGTGTTTGGAAGCCCCACTGTCAATAAGCCAATCTTTGCTTCCATGAGTGACAATTCCCATGAGAGCAGAGATCAGAACATATTCATCTCCAATTGAAGAGTCTTCACTTTCTTGTTTTACTCTCATCCTGGGAGGATCATCATCCTCAGCAGTGTGAACATGAAGTCTTCTTTTGGAGTTCCTCTTCTTCTTGGATCCATTCTTATTCATGGAACAGTTTCTAGCATAGTGTCCTATTTCATCTCATGTATAACATCCAAGTTTAGATGAACCTTTCTAATGAGAATTCTTACCTTGGTGATGATACTTTTCCCTTCTTCCTTTCTTGTATTGTACTATGAGAGCTTGATCTTCACTTCCCATCTTTTCTTCTTGAGCTGCTATTCAAGCTTCTTCTTTTCAACATTCTTCCCACATTCTATTGAACTTGACTAACTTCTTTCTAGTATGAATTTCAAGGATGAAAGAATCCCATGACCTAGGGAGGCCATTCAAGGTTGTCATCATAATTTTGCATTCTCCACTTCTTAATCTACTGCTTCCAGGTGTTCTTTGATCTGGGAGACCCTTGTGAAGTACGACTGAATGGTCTCCTCATTATGTATATTTACATTCTTCAACTGGTTCCTTAGAGTCATCTTCCGATTGATGTTCTTCCCTTCGAACAATTTGGTTAGGGCATCAAACATGGCTTTAGGGGTCTTTTGGGAGGACACCTGTGGTATGAGGTGATCCTTGATAGAATTAGCAATGATCATCTTTTCCATAACCAACTTATTCTTATGTAAGGCCTTGGCCTCATCTCCCTTTGGAACTGGAACCTCCTCATTGATATAGGAGTCCAACTCATTTTCTTCTAGGACCAGGGAGATCCTATACTTCTAGGCTCGAAAGTTATCAGCTCCCTCAAGATTTTCATCAAGATTGGTATGATGATACATGTTAACTGAGAACCTCAAATGGAAATACAAAAGATTTATATCTTACCAGGTCAAGATGTTGGATCTGGATTTGGAGATGAAATCCTGCAGTGCTAGTTCAGGAGCAGATTAGGGTTTTGATTTTTCATAGTTCTGTCCAACCAAATGATTTGAATTTGATTCCTTACTTCAATTTTGGGGAGGATATCAATCCAGGCCTGGGATCACTGAACAATTCCACTTCTATGAAAAGCCCTAATTTCTGGCAACACTGTCAGGTCCAAAACTGAAAAAACCTCAGAATTGGATTTTGCTTAGACAGAAAGATGCACCCTAGGGAGGAGAGTTATTCCACCCTACTTTTTCTGAAAATCTATGGAGAGAGATCCATAAAACAGGAAGCCCTAGTTCACGTAGCTGCATAGTGTCTTCTTCTCAGGTTAGCTCTGATACCATGTTAGATTTTTAACATTAAGCTAACATATCATTAGGATATTTAACTAAGAGAAAAACAAGCACAACAATCAAACACAAGAGACAATAAACACAATGTTTTTCCTCGAGCAAACCATAAATGGAGAAAACCCCAAAACTTCCTCAGAGATAGAATCAGCACCAAAGTAAAAACCAAAACAGTAAGATGATCTCCCGATAGCATTAACCTCTTTCTTCCTTGCCCAAGTTTCTTTCTCTTCCTCATCTATGCGCTACAACTGAGTGTGAGTGAGTGTGTTTTAAATAGAGAGCCTAGCTCTCTATTTATACTAATTCCCAACTTGACTAAAACCAACTAGGGCCAACTTCAGTAGGTGAGTCTAATAACCCTAGTGCCTCGGAACTGCGGGGACTTTAACCTTTAGACAATAGGAGGGTTACCCACCTTGACTTGACATGACTTGTTTACATTATAGAAACTCCCGATGGGAACCTTAGGGCATGACATGACTCAAGTACATTACAAAGACATCTCGGAATAAACATCGTGTTACAATACATAAGAAATACAAGTGAATACATTCTGAAGTTACAATTACATCAACAGATAAATGAAGGAGTCTTCAAGAAGACTGAAGTTTAACCTTGTTGAAAAAGTTTCTCTTAAGTAACTAATTTTTGGATTGTAAACTTTACCTTTGAAAAACATAGGATTATGTTCATGCATAAAGAGCAGTACACTTGAGTATTAAACATGACAATAGCAGTAAGATCATGATACAGTAGAAGTAATTATATTCCAAGATCATGAGCTCTATTCTCACTATAAAAATCTATAATTGACTAGGTACTATAATCTTTACGACAGAAAGAAACCTTGGAAGAACTCATTATTGTAAATAGCATTAAATTATGTTAATGATAAAAGTCATTATGGCTTAAATATAAATAATGTCTTAGATCTAAAAGAATTTACTTTACCTCATCGGAGTCTTGCATCTTAATAATCAATTTATATACAAGAATATTATCATGCTAAAGAAGTACTTCTTGACTTAATTCAAAATAAAATCCTACTTGATCAAATGCTTACTTGCTGAACCTATAAGAACCAGCCATCCATTTGAGTTAGAAGAATGCTAAGTAAGCCCCGATTTCAAACATGGTTTCTCATACTTGACAAAAGTAAATCATCAATACAGCTAACAGCAAGTAAATGCAAGTCAGTTTTATATAACTTATAAAAATTAAAGTTGTATTAGTTTTTTTGTATTTGAAACTAATCCTTAAATATTGTTAAATTGTTTCATTTTCTGCTAACCGCTAGCAGTTACTAAACTGCGATTTAAGACATTTTATGTCACTTAAAAAATTTTAAATTTTTATGAAATTTTGGGTTATTACATGTGGTATCAGAGCCAGGTTTTGATGTCAGGACCTCTACAAAGAGAACCTATACAAGAAGACATAACCACTAATTCTTCAGAACTTTTACAAATAGTAAAAGATTTAAAATCTGAAATGGAATTTGTTAAGAAAGAAAATGCGAGGATTCTGAGAGCTCAGGAGGAGCTGACTCAGATCTTAATTGAAATATTTCATACTAAGGGAAAGGGTGAAAGAGATGATTTAGAAGATATAACTTATCAACACAAGTATAGAAAGACTAAACAGATTAAAAATTAAAGTAGCTCATCTTCTGAAGTATTTGGTGATCAACGTAACTCTCATTATACTAGTGACAGTAGTGAGGATAACCACCATACTAGGAAAATAAAATATAAACCTTATCAAGAAATCTCTAGGGAGTTTAAGAAGATAAATCCACCAACATTTAATGGAGAAACTGAAAAGGGGGAGGAAGCAAAATCGTGGTTATCCGGGATGAAGAAGTACTTCTAGATTTATAACTATTCTAACCAATTAAAGGCTAGGATGGCTATTTATAATCTTACAGGGAAACCTGATATATGGTGGAAAGATTTAAAGAGAGTGAAAGGTATAATAGAGAAGAACATAAATTGGAGTACATTCAAGAAATACTTCAAAAATAATTTTTTATCTGAACAGTACTATGAAGAAAGGGCTAAAGAATTCTATGAGCTAAAACTAGGTACAATGAATATGAAAGAATTGAACAGTAAGTTTCTAAGTCTGCTTAGGTATGTTCCATACATTATGGATGAGAAACCGAAGGTACAATGGTTTCTCAGTTGTATACCTTATCACATAAAGGATAGGATTGAGTATGACAATCCAAAATCCTTGGAAGAAGCCATGAGGAAAGCGAATTTATGTTATGAAGAAATCGTAAAAAGAAGAGTATGGCCAACTGGAGGGCCAAAAGGAATAATAATTTTGATCAAAAGAAGAAAGAATTTGTACCTAATCGAAATTCTAAAAATAATAACACCAGAAATTTTTCTAATAAGAATTACCAAGGGAATAAGAGTAATTCATAGACCAATCAGAATAATCAAAAGATTAAAGAGTCTGCTAACAATCACAGTAATTACACAAAGAACTATGAACGAAAAGAACCTGTAAAGTGTTGGGAATGAAATGGTCCACATTATGCCTCAGTATGTCCCAATTAGAAAAAGACTATCAGCAATATCCACACAATACAGGAGGAGATGACTGTTGGTGATTTAGCGAGGAGTATGCCCAAGATCAATGCAAATTTGGAGAATCGACAAGAAGACTATCAAACTTCCATGGTGGAAGTAGAGGGTAAGATAAATCAAACATCCATATCTATTTTAATTGATCTAGGAGCTAGTTTAAGCTATATTTCTCCTAACTTGGTAGAAAATTGTAAACTCCCAGTTGAAAAGTTTGCAAGTTCTTAGTTCGTTCAGCTAGCTACTGGTGCAAAGATAAAGGTAATTAAGTTTGTAAAGAATTATGCAGTAACTATGGATCAATTTGAAACTTTTGTTAAGCTCAATGTACTACCTTTAGGTTCATATGACATATTAATTGGTATGGATTTCTTAGAGTAGCATAGGGTGGTCTTGAATTGCTTTGATAAAACCTTTACTTGTATAAATAATGATGGAAAATTAATAAGCGTAAAGGGAATCCCTAGGAGAACAACTGTCAGGCATATTTATTCTCTACATCTTCAGAGAGTTGTTAGAAAAGGTTGTAAGGCTTATGTAGTAACATTAACCAATGAATAAAATATAAACAGCATAGATAAATTTAAATTGGAGGATATACCAGTTCTAAGGGAATATGCAGATGTATTTCTGGAAGAAATTATGGGACTGCCTCCGAAGAGGGAAATAGATTTTACCATTGAGATGGTACCTAGTGTAGTGCCCAGCTCAAAGGCCCCTTATCGGATGAATATACTCAAATTAAATGAACTTAAGTCATAGTTAAAAGAACTTATTGACAAGAATTATATTCGACCCAATGTGTCTCCCTGGGGGCCACCTATCATCTTTGTTAAGAAAAAGGACGAAACTCTATGACTATGCATAGATTATCATCGATTAAATAAGATGACTATCAGGAACAGATACCCATTACCTCACATAGATGATATGTTTGATCAACTACGTGGAGCCACGATATTTTCAAAGATTGATTTATGGTCTGGATATCACCAAGTCAGAATTAAAGATGAAGACATCTTTAAAACAACTTTTAGGGCTCGATATGGACATTATGATTTCGTCGTCATGCCATTCGGGCTTACTAACACTCCAACTATTTTTATGTGTCTAATGAATAATGGAATTCATAAATACCTGGATAAATGTGTGGTCATGTTTATCGACAACATATTGATTTATTCAACATCTGAAGAAGAACATAAAGAACATTTAAAAATTGTCTTGCAAGAGTTGTAAGAACATCAACTCTTTGCAAAGTTTAGTAAATATGACTTCTTTAAAGATAAAATCCATTACTTAGGTCATGTGGTGACTAAAGAAAGAATTTTGGTGGATCCTGAAAAGATAAAGTCAATCGAAGGTTGGCCAGTTCCTAAAGACGTAACTGATTTCCGATCATTCATGCGAATTACAGGTTATTACTGGAGGTTCATCGAAGGATTTTCGAGAATCAGAAATTCGATAACCTCTTCGCAGAAAAAGGGAAAGAAATTTGATTGGAATTAGAATTGCAAGGATAGTTTTAAAAAGTTAAAAACCTTGTTAACTAGCGCACCAATTTTAAGAATAGTTGATCCAAATAAAGATTTTATAGTATGTACTGATGCCCGCAATGATGTTTTAGGTCGAGTATTGACTCAGGAAGGACATGTCATTGCTTTCGAGTCTAGGAAATTGAAGATTCATTAAAAGAATTATGCAACCTATGACTTGCAATTAGCTGCTGTCATACATGCTTTAAAAATGTGGCGTCGTCATCTAATTGGAAGAAAAAATATTTTAATGACGGACAATAAGGGATTAAAATATTTGTTAGATCAACCTAACCTGAATGCTACGCAAGCTAGGTGGCTAGCTTTTCTAGGTGAATATGATTTCGAAATTCAACACATTAAAGAGAAAGAAAATAAAGTTGCTGATGCATTAAGTAGAAATGAAAAGCTTAATTTTACAGTAGCTATCAGCACTTATACAATAGATTTGGAAGAACAACTCAAATCAAGAATAGAACAAGATGAAAATTACTTAAAGTTACAAACAAAAGCAAAATAAAATCCAATAGAAAGTCTAAGTATAGGGTACAACTTGAATGAAAAAGGATTTTTATTGTATAAAGATAGAATATATGTACCTAATGTACCTAAATTTAAGTTATTAATTTTAGACAAAATCCATAAAACTCCTTATTTAGGCCATCCAGGTTATCAGAAAACTATAACCATGTTAAGAAAAGATTATTTCCGTCCAAACATGAAGACTGAACTGACAGAATATAGTGCTAGATGCTTTGAATGTCATCTAGTAAAAACTAAACATCAGCATCTAGCTGGACTACTTCAGCCTTTGCCCATTCCTAGTTGGAAATTGGAGATAATTAGCCTCGATTTTGTTACTGGACTGCCTAAAAATCAGAACTTAAATGACTCCATAATGGTAGTGGTTGACAAATTGAGTAAAGCAGCCCATTTTATACCTGTAAAAACTACTTATAAAGCTACAAATATAGCTGATATTTTCTTAAAGCAAATTTTCCTACTACATGGGATACCTAAGGTCATAATTTCAGACCGAGACCCTAAATTTATAGGTAACTTTTGGAGATCTTTGTTTAAAGGATTAAATACCACATTAAATTTTAGTACCTCCTTCTATCCTCAAACTAATGGATAGACTGAAAGAGTAAATCAGGTACAGGAAGATCTACTAAGAATGTATGTAAAGGAATAGCCAGGTAAATGGGAAGATTATTTACACCTAGTATAATTTGCATATAATAATAATTATCAATATTAAGCTAGATATAGTCCTTTCGAAATTCTATATGGAAGGAAATGTAACACTCCCATCTCTTGGAGTAATCTGGTGGACATGTTAGTATTAGGACCTGAATTATTGAAAGAAATGGAAGTAATTGTAAAGCAACTACAAGGTATTCTGAAAATTCCACAAGATCGACAGAAAAGTCAAGCAGACCTTAAAATAACTCCAAAAGAGTTCTAGGTAGGTGAACATTTTTTCATTACGGTGAGACCCAAAAGGAGTTCTCTAAGGTTGGGTGATTGTGCCAAATTAGCACCTTGTTATTGTGGTCCTTTTGAAATACTGTCCAAGATCGGACAAGTAGCCTATCAGTTAGCCTTACCACCGAATTTAAGAGTTCACAATGTTTTTCACATTTCAGTATTAAAGAAATATGTGCATGATGCTACTCATGTTATTAATTGGAATGATGTATAGGTGGAACCCGAAGAATATTTTCCATTAGAACCGGACTGTATCCTCGAGTAGAGGGAGATCACACTTCAGAACCACACCATTGGTCAAGTGAAGGTGCAATGGGAGCACCTTAGTCCAGAGGAAGCCACCTAGGAATTGGAAATTCATATGCGGGATGCATATCCAATTCTATTTCAAGGGAACTCTGAGGACGAGGAAGAAATAACATCAAGGACGGTGTTATAATTTAAGGGCATGTGTATGTCACATGCCCCAATTTGCAAAAAAATAAATTTTATAATATTTGAGGAACATTGTGTTAAATTTTATGCTAAGTTGTAATTGATGACCCAGTGGGGTCAAGAATATTTAATGTAAATTCAGAATATTTTATTATAAATAAATAAATGAGGAGACAACCACTTAGGGAAGCTGTTAAAAGAGTGTTTACTGGTCAATTGGTGGAGGAGACTAAGTGGAGAGCAAATTGACATGTGGCAGCATCCTCAAACTACTTCCAACTGTTGCAGGTGGCAACTTCCCTATATTTGTGGTCATGATTCCCCAAGAAAGTGGAATCAGAGTAGGTGGCTCATTTAATGAAAACTGACCCAAAATACCTAGGCATCACTATAAAATTTCCCATTGAAGAGAGTTGAGGCTACTCATTCTAGAGAAGTGATCATTCAGGGTGAATGAATTTTACTCAAGAGAAATTCAATGGAGGGGAGTTTGGAGTGTGTTTGAGGATATAACTGCTAAGATTGATCTAGTTGCAGCTTTTAAGCTGAAGATCATACTGCTGAGAGTAGATTTTTATTACTGAGGTAATTGAACCAATCAGGTGACAGAGGTCTTATAGTTGCATTCTCCACCTAGTTCTCAGCTAAGAAGACTAGGAACAAGATCGGGGGTCCTGAGGAAGTGTTGTTTAAGCACTCTCCAGGAGTTTGGTTGGGAGGAACAACCTCCTTAAGTTGTTGTCATCTTGTCCTCAACATGTTCTATTTTATTTTTACTGTCTGTAGTTAAATAATTCTTAGTTTATCTATAGCAGGCATGTTTGTGTTTAGGGTTTATGAACGAAAAGTAACTATGTAATGTTAAGTTCAGTAAAATTATAGATTATGGTAGAAATGGAAATGATTATGTAAATAAGTGAAATAGATAGAAAATAAATTTCCAACCTATTTTTCTCCACACCTGAACTCAGGTCGTACTCTAGCACACCTGGATTGTCTTAGGTAAATGAAATGATTATTTATTTGGAATGTAAATAGTAGATATGATTCTTTTATTTGAATGTAAATAGAAATAGATTTTACTTCAATGTTTGTGAATTTCACTGAACAATAGTGCTATGTTTTTGTTTGCACTTATTATTTTACTTCAGCCAACTAAATGGAAACACGGGTATAAAGAAATAGTAAATATTATTATTATTTCAGCATTAGTAAACTGATAAAATAAAGATATTATAGTCAATAATAGTAAAGTAAACAACCAATATTTAAGAAAATATGTAAAAAGAAAATAATAAAACAGTTCATAAATATTAACTTTACAGACCAAAGTATGTCTTATGTAGGAGCTAAGGATTCTTTTACAGTCCTTTTATTTTACAAAAATTATTGAGAGTTAATATTACCCTAGTTTCGAGTATGCTGCATTAAAAACCTAAGCATTTTCTTAATTAAAAACTATAAGCAAAATTGTTTAGAGTCTTTTCATTTCTTACAGAGTTAGCATCATATTTATATCTATAAGTCATATAATCTTTCTTTATTCTATTTGAAAAAAAAAGTTATTAATGCTTTAAGTAGAAACAAGAATTTCATAAACTGTAGGGTTTACAGTATTTATTTTAACCCTTAAAAGATGAGTTCTAGAAATTAACAATATCTTCTAAACAAAGCTTAAAAATAATTATAAATACGGAGTATTAATATATACAATACATATGCAAATCCTGAATAATGTAAACATTAATAATTAATTATTCGTATTATACATCCTAAATAAAAGGTAGGCATATAGCCTATAGAAACAATGGGTCAAAACCCTAGCGTGCTAAATAAACCAAATATATTTAAATCTTTTATATTAACAGTAAATAAAATACATTACTCATAGGTTAATCAAAACCTAGTTCATAGTCTTCATTTTCTTGAAGCTCAAATGTAAAAGGAAAACTAAAGCAATGAAACAGAGGTATTTTAAAAACTCTAGGAGGTTCTTATAATCCTAAACAATAGTATTACATCATTAAGCCGTAAGGCTGAAACTATTTTACCAAAACAACATTTACATCACAGCTTCAAAAGCTTGTGCTACCCAACGAAGTATCGCAAGGGTTTTTAATTAAAACATAGTTAATAAACAACGAAATAAACATCTTAACCAACGAAGAATAGGAAGCCATACTTCCAACCATAGGAACCTTCATCCAACAACCCATATCACAAGTAGGGGGGACCCACAATGATATTGCGGCTTACCAGTTCGAAGATTGTGAAGTTCATTGAAGCATGAGCTTGCTTTCCACATAGTCTGGAGCTGTCAACATGAGCCTGCAAGTTTATAAACCAAACAATATTTAAAACTCATAATAATAATTTACTAAACCCTAACTTAGTAAAATAAATTGGAAAAAAGGCATGCGAGTAAAGTAAAAACATTTACCTATGAGTAAGAAGAAACTGGAGCCGAGAAGAAAATAGTCACTAGCTCGAGTGAACTAAACCAAGAAGAAAGAAAACCTGTAATCCAACTCTGCGACAGAGGTAGCAAGAGACAGTCTCAATCTGAATGATGCCAAAGAAAAGAATGGACAGACACAAGGGTAAAACCAGTTATAGTTTTTGAGCCAAGTGAAGAAGTTAAAACCATGCACACTATGTTTTTTCAACTCACTAAAGAAACTGAAAACACCAACTACGAAACCATAAACTACTTTGCACAGCAATGCAGGATTAAGTGCCAAGGTTTAAGAAAGAGTAGGCCTCTCATGGCTTCGAGTTTCACAGCGTAGCCTGCAGGATCACAAACCCTCAAAGCAAAATGCAAAGGAGTAGGGTTTCATTGTGTTATAAGTCAACCAATGCATGGAGGAGGATGGTCCACGTGCCCATCAAAAAATTTAACCAAGTGTGGGTCAATTCCTATTTTCAATGTTGCACATCCGATTATGAATTCATATCATTGCCAATAATATAAATAATGCAATTGACTATGTTATAAAGATTCATATAATTGCCAATAATGAAATTTATTCCATCGACGATAGTCTAACGTTTCAAATGATTTATCATCATATCAACTTTACCATCGATGATATTATACTATGCTTTGGAACTAGTATTGTTTTTATATAAGGAACAAAGACTTATAATATATAATGCCAATAGTTTCGACTACACCATAGTAGTTACTAGGTAGTAAAACTACCTTAGGATACAAGCAGTATTGTTTGTTGTAACATTATAAATCAATATATTATTGTAATATTACAATAACTCTTGTTTCATGTTTATAACATGAAGATTAAGATTACATATTGTAAACTAGTTGTGCAAGAAGATAATCATAATTGCAAACAAAACAGACAAGCTGGTATTGTTTCACGACTAATAAGGAGAAGTAGAGTAGAGATAGTTGTTCTTTACGATATATTTATAAAATGAAGAGCTCTAAACTTCTCCACATAAAGACTTCATGCTGATAAATTAAGGATTCTTCAAGAATACTGAAGTTTAACCTTGTTGAAAAAGTTTCTCTTAAGTAACTAATTTTTGCATTGTAAACTTTACCTTTGAAAAACATTGGATTATGTTCATACATAAAGAGAAGTACACTTGAGTATTAAACATGACAATAGCAGTAAGATCATGATACAATAGAATTAATTATATGCCAAGATCATGAGCTTTATGCTCACTGTAAAAATCTATAATTGACTAGGTACTATAATCTTTACGACAGAAAGAAACCTTGGAAAAACTCATTCTTGTAAATAGCATTAAATTATGTTAATGATAAAAGTCATTATGGATTAAATATAAATATTGTCTTAGATAAAAAACAACGAAGGAATTTACTTTACCTCATCGGAGTCTTGCATCTTAATAATCAATATATATACTAGCATCTTATCATGCTAAAGAAGTACTTCTTGACTTAATTCAAAATAAACTCCTACTTGATCAAACGCTTACCTGCCGAACCTGGAAGAACCAACAATCCATTTGAGTTAGCAGAATGCTAAGTAAGCCCCTATTTCAAACATGGTTTCTCACCTACTTGACAAATGTAAATCATCAGTACAGCTAACAACAACTAAATGCAAGTCAATTTTATATAACTTATAAAAATTAAAAGTTGTATTAGTTTTTCTATATTTGAAACTAATCCTTAAAAATTGTTAAACTGTTTCATTTTTTGCTAACCGTTAGCAGTTACTAAACTGCGATTTAAGACATTTTATGTCACTTTAAAAAGTTTAAATTTTTATGAAATTTTGGGTTATTAGACTGTCGACCGACCTTGCACTCAAAGAGTGACCTAAGGATCTATGGGTGGGATTAGTCCCACTGTGTTGAGAGCCTAGCACTCTCTCCTGGTCGAAGAGGAATACAGGCGTAAGGTAGTCACCTAGTAGGTTTGCAATAGTTCAGGTTCATTACTTGCAGGTTTAAATTTTTCTATTTCAAAAGTTCACTTGTTTTTTCATAACAGGTTTCCCATTCTGTAATCTCTGCAATAAACCAGAAACGTCTGCTAAGTATCCATAAACCATAATTACAGTCACCAAACTAATAAGAGAAAATAATTTAAAAATGAACGATCTTTCATACACTATACATGCACACAACCACACCGCTTAAGGTAACCAAACTCGGTTCATGATGCTGAGTGAACCCATTAAAATCAATCAATCTACATTAATTCAAAAAGCTTTGCAGTCTTTGAGGACATAAGTCCCTGAATGCCTTAACCATGGGAAGTACTTGGGCTCAGCCCTGAAACTCATTGTGAGGAGTAGCACTATTACCACCTAAGTTGTACTTAGTGGTTTTTTATCAAGTGAGCCTGATGAACCAGACAAGGATAACTTGTTCGGACTTAAGAAGACCTTCGGGAGTACTTCTGGGAAGTGCTTGTTGTACTATATCACATATTCATACCCCATGGGGGAATTGTAATAAATGTTCTAGCATGATAGTGTCTATAAAAGAGTCAGTCTCTTAGACTTTATTTGTCAATCCGATCATCCCAGGGTGTTTTTTCCCTTGGTTATTATTGGTTGTTGAATAAACGACTGATAATTTTTGAGTTTTTCACTCCATACCTCCAAAGTTGGGGTGGTCGGCTTGCCATTTAGGCCTATTGAGGTTATTAGATTCTGTGTCAATGTATAAGCATGCTAGACATCATGGTTGAGTCATATGAACATGTCTAAGTCCCCCTAGGTGTTTTTCAATTTTTCAATTTTTTAGTTTTTTCAGTGTTTTTTATTAAAAATTTAATTTTTCCAAAACTTAGGCTATTTTTTAATAGTTTAATTGGAAAAATTTATTTTGTAATAAAAGTGGGCCAAACAATTAGTTTTACTCATGTCGGTGCTCATTTTCAAGCTAAGAGCACCATGTAAACCTATGGACCCACTATTTCCTAGTTTTGAGTGATTTTACATCACTCAGGTCAGAAAGCCCTAAAAATCAATTATTGATTATTTTAATTAATAAATTGATGAATAATGGAGCAAATCCAAAATCATAAATCACTGGATTCTCAGCCGATTTGATTGAAATCAGTCAGATCTGAAGCAGATTGACTGGATCTGACAAATCCTTGACTGAAGGAGGTGATCAAATTAGATCCAGAGTTGATCTTCAGTTGTCTTCATGGGGAATTTCACCCTCTCTCTCTCCTCCACACTTGTGGACTATCCTGGATGCTCTGTGGACTAATGTGTCGGCGAATGGGTTGATGTGTCAGCTCAATCAAGCCCCCGGTTGACAAGTAGGCTCAGTTCAGCTTCATTTTTGCATTGATGGACTCTCCATCAGCTGATTTCATCTGATTCCATGAGGAATTGCACCCCCCTGGGCTAGATGTCCTGTATTTTGTATATATGCAGGCACAACTCCCTCTTCGAAGCTAGTTAGAACTAGGATTTAGGTGTTGCTGCTATTGTACTATTGTTATTGTTCATTTGAAATAAAGAGAAGCTTTGGAGGAAATATGGTGTTGTGCCATTGTATGTGTGGATGATGATTGCCATTATTTTACTGAGGTAACATGTATCTGTGTTCATGATTTGCTAATTGCTTGTAGATCCGTTGTTAAGATTAATAATAAGCCTATTATAATCTTGATAGGAAAGGTTCTTTTCAATAAGTTTATTGGCCATATCTATCCTTTGATGCATGTTTATATATCTAGATTCAACATGTTCTATAAGCTTGTATGCATGTTATTTTGAATCTTTGTGTATGTACTAATCTGATCTCACAAGTTTTTTGGCAAGTTTCTTGATTTCAGCTAAGCTATAGGTTCCTACATTAGAGAGGATTCTGATCTAGTTTTCTTCTTCACTCTCTCCAAAACCTTCCAAAGGCAATAGTCCCTTGACATTCCACCTGAAAGCTCCATTATGGATCTTCAAGGAAACCAACATTTCTCTCCTCCTCTTCCTCCCTCAAGATCAACTCTTTTACCTGGTTACTTTGTTCATAGCTTTGATTTTGTTTAGATCTATAATATTAAAAGTAATTTCAACATAGATATATCCTCTCAAAGCTCATAGTCTAGATCTTTCTCTTAAAAGGTTTCATAAGCTTTCTAGATCTAGCTTTAGGGAAATCGTCCTTTTTGCATGTAATTTTAAAGAAAATTTGTAGCTTGCATGCATTTGATTTCTGTTTGATGTACATTAAAATTTCATATTATGCAATAAAAGTGTACATCTCATTGGCTCCCTAAAAGGAAATCCAAGATCCCAAAGAAAGCCTACTTTCCTTGGTTTCTGTTTTCCCCTTTTAACTAGTTTTCAGCTTACCTTTTTTGGTTCAAAGTGAGATGACCCCAAGGTACTTTCAGAGTGATTTTGGGAATATTTAAGTCTGATATTCTTGATTTTTTTATCAGTTTTGACAGAAAAGAAATGAAGCTGCTGTTTGGAGGTGGCCTCAGGAGCGTTCAAATCCCCCCAGGGGTCTCCCATTTGACCAAAACCTTTAATTTTCACACTTTGTAAGATCTTGATTTCATTCCATATAAGGATCAAGAGGAATTATATCAGTTATTTGATATTTTAACCGATGTTAATAAAAATATTTTTTGAATAGGCTCTTTCGAGCCCTTTCTCCATCCCGCCTAGGGGGATTTGCGTCGGTGTCCTTTTTGTTGCTTTTTGCTCATTTATTTTCAAACTAGTATTGATATAATATGCAGGTTAGCATACTTTATTTCATTATAAATTTCATATTCCATATTTTATATTTCAAAGTAATCGTAATAGTTACCACACGACTTCGCGATTGACCCGAAAGGGGAGAGAGATTCGTGGTAGGACTAATAAGGAAACTAGAATTGTGTATCTGTTTTCCTTTTCCTATCATTTGTTTTTCAGCTATTATAAAATTAACCCCTCCTCAATTCCCCGATTGAGATCCACTTTGATCGAAAGAGGATCCTAGAGGGTTTTCTTTTAAACAAGAACACCCATTGAAAATTTATTAAAATTGACAAGACTCCGGTGTGTATGCTCTACACTTGGATGTGGTTCCTTCAATTAGTCAAGTTGTATCAAAAGCACTTAAGTGACTAGTATAATTAGGATTCACTCCCCCAAATTAACAAACCAACAGGTGAAAATCCAACACCTAGATCAAACCATCACGGTGGCAAAATACCCAAAGGAAGCGAGAACTTCTAAAAAGTTACCTTGGGGCGCCGATCTCTGTCACACCCTAATGGGTGCGTTATGAACAATAGCCCTAGAGACTCCATTCAGCCCACATATTCCTTACGGGTAGCTGTGAAGGTTTAGTTTTGGACATACTCCAAGTACTCTCGGGTATATCTGGAGTCCCCCCTTCGCCTAATTGTAATCAACTCACACCTCAAATTTAACTTAAAACGTACGAAGAGGTAATCGCAAAACATTCACACCAAGCACAAGCAAGTAAATTGATCTTATTTGCTGACTCCATTCTAAGGGACTGGTTATTTTCTTGCTTTATATATATATTGTGTCTCAGCATTGTGCTTTCATGTGTTCATCTTTGTATCTTGTCATATTTGATTATCTATAGTTAAATTTCAAACTCCTAAGTAACTCATTCAGTTTAACATCACAACACTAAGAAATTCTCCTTAGTAACTTAATAGGATCTACCCCCCTTGGCTTCGTTCGGAGTTGAGCCTAAACAGAGGAGTCAAGAACAAGGTGACACCCTTGACTCGAGACTTGCCCCCAAGAAAACACCGAGTGGCTTGAAGATTTCTGCCACGTGACCTAGGTGTGTGTAAGGAGGTAACATCTTTTGGCGCCGTTTCCGGGGATAAATATTTTTATTCCCGAGTACAACTTTTGTTTTCTGCCTTTTTGCTTTTGCTTTGTTTGATGAATGATTAGAGTAGATCTTTAATTTTCATCTTGCGACTCCACTAACTCTTTCCCAATTTTTATTTTTACAAATAAAAGCAAAAAAATAAATTTTGTGAAAAGATTTATAAATGCTTATTTTTCTTTTTCACATGGCGATTCCATTGAAGGGATACAACCCTGTTATCTCATAAACTTGTGAAGTTTTGTTGTGTGTAGATGAGTCCATGTGACATGTTAAAACCTTTAAATCTCATCACTTGACAACTCCACCTTTTCAGTACAAGGTTTAAACGTTATATCAAATGCATACTATTAATTTTTGATATGGATGAATTAAAGGAGAAATGTGGTGCCTAGTTCACCAAAATATTTCAGCGTATTAATTTCTCAAACATCCTGGGTTTTCCTAACTGTTGTAATGGTTTTGAGGATGCATATAATTGGCTTCCGACATTTCATGGAAATTATGGTGATTCGGCAATCTGGCATGTCAAATATTTCCTTCAGTTGATTGCTAACTTCAATATTCTTCATGAAGACAATATGATGGAAATGTTTGCTAGTACGTTTTGGGGTGAGGCTTGTTGTTGGTTCTATCAAGGCCTTCCTAATAAATGTATAACTTCTTTTCCAAACTTCCTTTGGATGTTTTTAGAGCAGTGGCATGATGGCAAGGGTAGTATGAATGGTTTGAAAAAGTTCCTTGAAAAGAACTGTGCCTTATACCTATCTGGGACAGAGTATCACACGGAAACATATGATGGACCTTTTTCCATGATACAAAGTATTGAAGACTTGGAATCACTTCTTGAACATTTAAGTGAAGATGAGGTTCATGATACTCCCATAAAAAAGCATCGTGGTAGTTATTTAAGAAAGGAAGCAATTACGCATCTTGTTAAAGAATACGAGGTATCTCCCAATGCACAACAAGATTCTGGGAAGGGAAAATCCAATATGATCATATTGAAGAGCTTCAGGAGGAGCCCATGATGGAACACATTGTTGAAGACTCTCCTCATGTCACCATAGCTGAAGACATTGAAGATTTGGTGTATTCTCAAGTGTGTTGCAATACTGATACCTTTCCAGAAATCCCTCTAGTGGAATCCACTGAGAAACACATACCAAGTGACCCCATTGAATATGTCCAAAAAATTTCCTTGATTGAAGATAATATTTAAGATCCTCTTCATGATATCATAACAGAAGCCTATAAAGAAACCTATGATAAGATCACTACAGTGTATGGTGACACTAGACCTTGCTCTCCTCATGTTGATGAAGGTTTGGAAAGTTTATTGCCTTGTAACATTTTATCTAAAGAAGATTGTTATGAATACAAGGAAGACATGGATAGGTAGGAGCATTATGCCATGGATGAAGAGTCCCCCACATATGACATGGATGGGAGTGATTACTATTGGAATTGCATAGATAATCCAACTTGTGAAAATCTTATGGAGAATCCCATCCATGATATGTCCAACAATGGGAGTGTCTATTCAAAAATTTGTGGAAGTCCAATCTACGATACATCCATAGAGGGGAGCATAGATCTGGATGCCTGGGAAAACCTTAGTATGGAAGAGGAGCATTCAGAATTTTCACATGATCATTCAGAGTCATACCATGCAGAACCGCATAAGGGTATTAGTAATGAAGACATTGAGAAACAGTATTGTGAAAAGTCATATGTGATGCAGTCAGTGGATTATCAGTCTCAGCCATATTTTTCACATATAGAGGTTCCTTATGATTTGGAGTTGCTTGGGGATTGTGCAACAAGTTATCATTTGATAAGCCCCGGTGGTCAGTATGATGATGTAGTCAGTATACCTCATCATTCTGATCGGTATATCAGTCCTATCCAGTCATGGATAGAAGCAACCTGCATGAGCACATACAAGTTGGGAAAGAACTTTTATGACATTATTCATGCCTATGATCTCCCATCCATCCCACCCATTCTGAATTATCATGCAGGTTTGCAATTTCTAAATAAGGTATCCTTACTTTGGCTAGTAACCAAAGACAAGGAAATTTTTTTTATGTTAATAAAATGCTTAGGTGGTTACATTGGATTTCTGATTACACTTAAACCTTCTTATATCATGCTTAGAGTAGGAAAATAAGATTCTTGAAAGAGAGCATTTACTTTCTACATTTCTATTTGATACTTAGCTATAATAAAACTTTGCTTCTTTTAGTTAGTTACATTTATTTTGTTTAAATAAATCAGCTTAATGGTTCATTCGGATTTTTATAAAACTTGTGCTACTAAGGTTTTTCTTGTCAAGTTGAGATGTTTTTACAAGGTATATAAACCAGAGATTCTGGTGTTCTCGTATCCTCTCCTTGCCTTGAAGACCAGATCGAGCACACGTCCCACAGTTGGAGCTAGAATGTTACCACCTAAGTTGTACTTAGTGGTTCTTTTGCAAGTGAGCCTGATGAACCAGACAAGGATAACTTGTTCAGACTTAAGAAGACCTTCAAAAGTACTTCTGGGAAGTGCTTGTTGTACTATATCACATGTTCATACCCCATGGGGGAATTGTAATAAATGTTCTAGCATGATAGTGTCTATAAAAGACTCGGTCTCTTAGACTTTATTTGTCAATCTGATAGGCCCAGGGTGTTTTTTCCCTTGATTATTATTGGTTGTTGACTAAACAACTCATAATTTCTGAGTTTTTCACTCTATACCTCCAAAGTTGGGGTGGTCGGCTTGGCATTTAGACATATTGAGGTTATTAGAGTCTATGTGTCAATGTATAAGCATGCTAGACATCATGGTCGAGTCATATGAACATGTCTAAGTCCCCCTAGGTGTTTTTCAATTTTTCAATTTTTAGTTTTTTCAGTGTTTTTTATTAAAAATTTAATTTTTCCAAAACTTAGGCTATTTTTTAATAGTTTAATTGGAAAAATTGATTTTGTAATAAAAGTGGGCCAAACAATCAGTTTTAGTCATGTAGGTGCTCATTTTCAAGCTAAGAGCACCATGTAAACCTATGGACCCACCATTTCCTAGTTTTGAGTGATTTTCCATCACTCAGGTCAGAAAGCCCCAAAAATCAATTATTGATTATTTTAATTAATAAATTGATGAATAATGGAGCAAATCCAAAATCATAAATCAGTGGATTCTCAGCCGATTTGATTGAAATCAGTAAGATCTAAAGCATATTGACTGGATCTGACAAATCCTTGACTGAAGCAGGTGATCAAATCAGATCCAGAGTTGATTTTCAGCTATCTTCATGGGGAATTGTGCCCTCTATCTCTCCTCCACACGTGTGGACTCTCCTGGATGCTCTGTGGACTGACGTGTCAGTGTATGGGTTGATGTGTCAACTCAATCAAGCCCCCGGTTGACAAGTAGGCTCACTTCAGCTTCAGTTCTGCATTGATGGACTCTCCATCAGGTGATTTCATCTGATTCCATGAGAAATTGCACCCCCCCTGGGTTGGATGTCCTGTATTTTGTATATATCTAGGCACAACTCCCTCTTCCAAGATAGTTAGAACTGGGGTTAAGGTGCGGCTACTATTGTACTGTTGTTATTGTTCATTTGAAATAAAGAGAATCTTTGGAGGCAATATGGTGTTGTGCCATTGTATGTGTGGATGATGATTGCCATTATTTTATTGAGGTAACCTGTATCCGTGTTCATGATTTCCTAATTGCTTGTAGATCTGTTGTTAAGATTAATAATAAGCTTATTATAATCTTGATAGGAAAGGTGCTTTTCAATAAGTTTATTGGCCATCTCTTTCCTTTGATGCATGTTTAGAGATCTAGATTCAATATGTCCTGTAAGCTTATATGCATGTTATTTTGAATCTCTATGTATGTACTAATCGGATCTCACAAGTTTTTCGGCAAGTTTCTTGATTTCAGCTATAAGCTACAAGTTCCTACATTTGAGAGGATGCTAATCTAGTTTGCTTCTTCACTCTCTCCGAAACCTTCCAAAGGCAATAGTCCCTCGAAATTCCACCTGAAAGCTCCACTGTGGATCTTCAAGGAAACTAGCATTTCTCTCCTCCTCTTCCTCCCTCAAGATCAACTCTTTTACCCGGTTACTTTGTTCATAGCTTTGATTTTGTTTAGATATATCATCTTAAAAGTAATTTCAGCATAGATCTATCCTCTCAAAGTTCATAGTCTAGATCTTGCTCTTAAAAGGTTTCATAAGCTTTCTAGATCTAGCTTTAGGGAAATCGTCCTTTTTGCATGTAATTTTAAAGAAAATTTGTAGCTTGCATGCATTTGATTTCTGTTTTATGTACGTTAAAATTTCATATTCTGCAATAAAAGTGCACATATCATTGTCTGCCCAAAAGCAAAGCCAAGATCCCAAGGAAAGCCTGCTTTCCTTGGTTCCTATTTTCCCCTTTTAAATAGTTTTCAGCTTACCTTTTTTGGTTAAAAGTGAGATGACCCAAATGTACTTTCATTTCTTTTGGGAATATTTCAGTCTAATATGCTTGCTGGTTTTTATCAGGTTTGACAGAAAAGAAAGGAAGCTGCTGTTCGGAGGTGGCCTCAGGAGCGTTCAAACCCCCCCAGGGGTCTCCCATTTGACCAAAACCTTTAATTTTCACACTTTGTAAGCTCTTGATTTCATTCCATATAGTAAAGAAGAGAAATTATATCATTTATTTGATATTTTAACCGCTGTTAATAAAAATATTTTTTGAATAGGCTCTTTCAAGCCCTTTCCCCATCCCGCCTGGGGGGATTTGCGTCGGTGTCCTTTTTGTTGCTTTTTGCTCATTTATTTTCAAACTAGTATTGATCTAATATGCAGGGTAGTATAATTTATTTCATTATAAATTTCATATTCCATATTTTATATTTCAAAGTAATCGTAATACTTACCCCACGACTTCCCGATTGAGCTAAAAGGGGAAAGAGGTTCGTGGTAGGACTAATTAGGAAACTAGAATTGTGTATCTGTTTTCTTTGTCCTATAATTTTTTTTTCAGCTATTATAAAATTAACCCCTCCTCAATTACCCGGTTGAGATCCACTTGGATCGAAAGAGGTTCCTGGAGGGTTTTCTTTTAAACAAGAACACCCATTGAAAATTTATTAAAATTGACAAGACTTCGGTTTGTATGATCTACACTTGGATGCGGTTCATTCAATCAATCAAGATGTATCAAAATCACTTGAGTGACTAGTATGATTATGACTCACTCTCCCAAATTAACAAACCAACAGGTGAAAATCCAACACCTAGAGCAAACCATCACGGTGGAAAAATACCCAAAGGAAGCGGGAACTTCTAAAAAGTGACCTCGGGGTGCCAATATTTGTCACACCCTAATGGGTCCATTATGAAAAATATTCCCAGAGACTCCATTCAGGCCACATATAACTTGTAGATAGCCGTGAAGGTTTAGTTTTGGACATACTCCAAGTACTCTTGGGTATATCTGAAATCCCCCCTTCACCTAATTGTAATCAACTCACACCTCAAATTTAACTTAAAATGTACCAAGAGGCAATCGCAAAACATTCACTCCAAGCACATGCAAGTACATTGATCTTATTTTTTGACTCCATTCTAAGGCACTGGTTATTTTCTTGCTTTATATATATATTGTGTCTCAGCATTGTGCTTTCGTGTGTTCATCTTTGTATCTTGTCATCTTTGATTATATATAGTTAAATTTCAAACTCCTAAGTAACTCATTCAGTTTAACATCACAACACTAAGAAATTCTCCTTAGTAACTTAATAGGGTCTAGCCCCCTTGGATTCATGAGGAGTTGAGCCTAAACGGAGGAGTCAAGAACAAGGTGACAGCCTTGACACAAGACTTGCCCCCAAGGACACACCGAGTGGCTTGAATATTTCTGCCACATGACCCAGGTGTGTGTAAGGTGGAAACAAGCACAAGAACCACAAAGTAGCTGGCTGCTGAGAAGAATTGCCAAGCAAAACAGACAATGACCCTCTTCGATTGACTAGATCTCCTATGAGGAAAAATCCAAGTGTTGTCTTCTAGAAGTCTTGGTGGCTGAGTGGCCACCTGAAAGCCAATAGGAAGCCACTGAAACCCAGGTCCAGAACGTCATTACCAGATTGCACCACTTGATCTACCAACCAGACACAATTGATCCCCCACGCTCTTCTTCACACCTAAGAGGTGATCCACCACAGTTTGAGCCTTTAAAATAACACCATCGAGACCATTCTCAATGACCCTCTACATCGTTAGAAGGCTACATAGCCTCTAGCTCAGACTCAGATTCATATCAATCTAAGCCAAACTTACACACCGCACCATCAAGACCCATGGCTAGTGCAAACCTGGATCCATGCCTCAAGTCACCACCAATACCGTTGCATGTGGTCCTAGTACTTCCATCTAGGCTATCCTAACTCAGCTGCCCCCACCTATACCTACCAGTCAAACTGTCCCACCCGTCATACCTTGGGGCAGTGGCTCGTCCACTCACACTATCCCACCTGTCATACCTGGGGGAAGTGGCCCTGCCGCTCACACTATCCCACATACAATACTTGGGGGTAGTGGCCCATCCACAACTGTGCCACAAATACCCCCAGGCATGCAGGGACATCATGTTCTCGTGAACCCCAATACCATTGTAGGTCCTTCCCATATTAACCTTGGGTCAAACCTCCCTTTCATGGCATGACTCAACTTGCCTGACTTAACCAGGTTAACTAATGACCCTATCTGTCATCAATCCTTTTGGCCTCCCATGCCAACCAAGATCCCCTCAGATATCCCTATGTTTGAAGGGAAGGAAGGGAAGTTCCCCCAAAACCATATAATGGCATTTCATCTATGGTGCTCATCAAACAACATCGTAGATGACTTGGTCAGAATCATACTTTTCCAACGCACCCTCATAGGTGCTACAGCCAAGTGGTCCATTGAGCTACCACAACCCAAGTACCCAGACTTTAACTCCTTGGACTTTATGTTCCTGCAGTATTTCCAGCTCCCTGTCAGATATGATGAAGGGGTGGAAATCTTGCTATCTTTCCTCCAAAACACTGTGACCCACATAACCGACCACATCCATGAGTGGCGGTGATGTTACATCTTGTGAAAGATCAAGCTTGATGACAGGATCTTCCTTGACTGGTTCTTAAAAACATTGTTTCCACCCATAGCCAAAGACCTCACCTCTGAACATCCCCAAACATAGGAAGAGGCCATCTTGAATGCCCACTAGTTTGACCTCATTTACTCACAATCTGGATACCTCTACACCATCATTCCATATTCTCCCCATGTAGGCACCTCCTACCGGGATGCACCAGGGGCATCCCATGCCATAAATGGCATCATAGGTTCTGTTTCCCACAAAACAAAACATCACACGAAACCACCCATGATGCCACCACACCCAAGCAACACCCCTAGTGTTTTCCACCCAAACAAAGATCCCAACTATTCAAGAATGATGTCTCAATCCAAAGATACAACCTCCTATACACAACCTATGCCATAGCAGTAGGCCCATGCACCTGCTTGGCCAACACAATAATATTTGGGACAGATGACCAAATTTGTGGCACCCCCAGCCCCCCAAGTTTACTATGCACCACCAGTGCAAGCTGCTCAAGCCCTTGCCCCAGCTCTACCAGCACCTTTGGGACAAGTGTTTGCTCAGCGGAATCATCCCAACCAACCAGCCCCCAACAACCAACAAGGGAAAGCCAGAAACAACCAAGCTAGGAACCAAGGCAACAACCAACCGCAAGGAGGAGGTCAACAACCAAATCCTCCCAACAGTGCTAGGGAAAACCGACCAACTCAAAATCCCCAGCAACCAAACCCACCTACACACAACGCTTCATTACACACAAATTAACCATGCAAACTATGTGACATCTACGGGACCTATACATTTGAATGCCCCTTCATGGATCGCGCCAAGCAATTCATTCAGAGTGAAGTCCAACATGGTGCTAATACGACAGTTCCAGCTCAACCCAACCCAGCACCACTAGGCCCGCCACCTATGATGATCCAAAACCCATTACCGCTCCAAGGACCGGTAAGAACCGTACATTCTCCCCAACCCAATCCCACCGCCCTTGCTGCACCTCCGCTAATAGAAATAGGTGTTCATCACCTGCTAGCCATGACAACCAAAGAGGTCAATTTACAAACCAGGTGAAACTGGTATGGAGCCAACACCGAACCCATTGACCCATCAGTGACATCCATGTCCAAAAGAACCAATACACCTCTTCACCTACCCCCTTTTCCACCATGCCCTCTCATATGATTGGTTTCCAACAATGCCACGGCTAGAGATGCTATGAGCTACAACATCATCGAGGACTTGGCCCAAGCACATACAACCATGTCCGCTCTTGAGGTACTTAAAAATTACCCAATGCAGCGAAAGTTATTACTAGCCACCCTCGATGTTGCAGAGCCATCTAACTCCAAGTTGATCATGTTCGACATAGATAACGGAGAGCCCTGGATGCCATCAACTATTGCCTTCCAAATTTTGGTATCAATTCAGAATCTGGTCATACACTGGTGCATCGTCAATGAGGGGGCATCCACATGTGTTATGTCAACCTTAATCTAGTAGAAACTTGGGTCCCCAGTCTTGTAACCATCCACCACTACTTTGCGGGCTTATGATGGCCATCCCACTAAATCCCAAGGCATCCTTCTGCACGTCCCCATAACATTAGCTGGGAAAACAGTACCAATCAACATAGAGGTTTTCAATGCACAGTTGGAATATAATATTCTCCTGGGAATAATTTATATGTATGCCACGAGAGCCATAGAATCCATTGTTTTCTATCTCATGATGTCCCCCCATGATAGGAAAATCATGACGCTTGACCAATTAACTTATCATGATCCACAAGGGATAAAAGTACTAGCTAGCATTATCCCTATAGTTGACACTACCATCAATGACACATCCACCTCCTCATTATTGAATGTGAGCCTGGGTTGTTTGCCGACACCCCCATGACAACCTCCTTCCCCTTCATGTCACCACCACCGAAACCAAATGAGACTGCAAATTCGTGCATGCTCTCATCTAGCACTACTGCACCTAAACATCAACTGCAGCTGCAACCCCAACAGCAGCCACAACATCATCCGTAGCTGCAACATCATGCGCAATGACAACCACAACCGCATCCCCAAACACAATCACCAGGGAGTTACTTGGGATCCTCCCCAGTCCACAAAATTCCCTTCCTATTTCCTCGCCTGGTGTCATGAGTAAGCCAGTAATGGATACCATAAACTTACCCAACTTCAAAGTGGGGATTCTCGTGTGGTACCTCGATCCACCAGCCTAACTTCTGATGCCCTAGGTCGTGTTAACCTCTATTCAACCCATTCTGGTCGAATCACATCCCCCACCTTGTTCACAAAATCCAACCACTCCACCTACACCTACTGTGCCCCATCCAAAAAGGGCTAGGGGAAAAAATGAAAAAGCAACAACTGAACCCCGACAGATCCCACCATGCACCGTGTGCGATGAATAGGGCCATGCAACCCAAAACTACCCTAAAATTCCGTTGATCTGCACACATTTAGATTCCATGGATACAAGTGAAAACCTCCCCATTGTTGAGCTCCCAAGTGGACCAACAAATAAAAACAAATCATTGAGAAAGAAGCATGCTTGTGCTCTTTGCGGATTGTATGGACATTATTCTCATCACTGCTAGGACTTGTCTAAGTTTCAAACAACTCTAGATAACCTTTGACAGCATGCCACTCAAACCGAGATCACTCTCATCGAAGAAAACCACCCCCGGCCTCCTTCTTCAGGTACCATGTCCATCTACATGGTGTCTAGTTCCACAGACCCAATTATCCCTACAGTCACTGACAATTCCTCCAACCTGTCCCATCATTTCTTTTGAAACGACAAGGAGATACTTGAAGCTTTAACTACTCCTGAATACCCTTGGGACAACATGCACCATCGCTCGTTCTTCATCCCTGAAGGACCTGTGTCGTTGTTGGAAAAATTTGTAGTTGAGACAAAGGATTTCATTCGTGGGAAAGTTGACTGGTTCAAAAATCCCATTCCGACACCTGATGCTTTCAAAGAAGGAAACATGGCCAATATATTTCCAACCATTAAGATCAACATCTCAACCAAACTTGATATTGTTGAGGAGATCATGCTGCGGGCATCCTACTCCTCTGAAGAAATCGCTTCCTATAAAGCACTCTTCTAATAATTTCATGAAATATTCGCCTGTTCCTACACCGAAAAGCTTGGGTTGGATCCATCCATTTTTTAGCACCACATCGACACATGTCCTGATGTGGTCCCTGTATGCTAAAATAAATGGCCAATCCATCCCTCTAAAGCTGCTGCGATCAAAGCCAAATTTGAGAAGCTGTGCACAGTCGGCTTCATTTACCCCATTGCTTACACAACCTGGGTTTAAAATCATATTCCCGTAAATTAAAAACAGGATACCATCCGCATTTGTACAGAATTTCATGATCTGAATTCGGCATGTCCCAAAGACAACTTCCCAACATCCTTCATCGATCAGATCATCGATGCATGCATTGGACATGAAGTCTTTTCCTTCATGGATGAATTTTTCAGATATAACCAAATTCAGATTCAGAAAGAAGATCGTTACAAGACTACATTTACAACCCCTTGGGGCACATTCATGTATCGATTAATTCCCTTTGGTCTAAAAAAATGTTGGAGCCACCTTCTACCATGCCATGATATTGCTTCCATGACCTCATCCACATCATATTGGTCTACATAAACTACCTTACCGCTCGATCATGGAAACGAGCACAGCACATAGATGACTCGTGGCAAGTATTTTTGTGATGTCGCAAGTAAAAAATTTGCTTGAATACCCTAAAGTGCTTTTTTTATGTCCCAGCAGGCCATCTACTCAAGTTCATCGTATCCCACAAAGGGATAATGGTTGACCCTCTCAAAGTTCAAGCTATCTTTGATCTCCCTATCCCACAAAATTTGCATCAACTGCAGAACCTTCAAGGAAAGGACAACTTCCTTCGCCACTTTGTACAAGAGTATGCAACAAAATCCTATGGATTCATACACCTACTCCGCACCAAAATCCCCTTTGTTTGGGATCAACAAGAACAGGAATCATTTGATGCACTCAAACAAGCCCTGGCTTCTGCACCATTACTTTCGACACCATAATTCTCTTGAGACTTCATTATTTATGTGTCAGCCTCAAAAAATGCCATTGCTGGAGTCTTAGTCTATGAAGATGATGCTCATCAGGAGCACATGATTTATTATGTTAGCTAGAAGCTGACAGGTCCCCCACTACAATATTCACCCGAGGAGAAACTAGCCCTCGCCATTTTTTTCTCGGCCCAAAAGTTGTGCCACTACATCATTGCAAACCATACCCGAGTAGTGGTTGATTCCAACCCAATGTGGTACCTCTTAATTCAACGCCTTCTACAAGGCTGCATGGCCAAGTGGGTAGTCGTCCTCCAAGAATTTGACTTGTAGTTTGTTTCTCCAAAAAGCACAAAGGCACTAGCACTTGCCGCGCTCATGACAGATCTACCCCCATTAACCATGTCACCACCACCCAAGGATGACCTCCCTGATGATTTCTTATTCATCATATCCACGGAAGATCCATGGTATGGGAGAATCCTTCTATATTTATGCACACAGAAGTTCACAGCCCACTTAAACTGTGAAGATAAGTGATGCATCCGAATTCAAGCCGCTCGCCATCTCCATATTGGAGATATTTTATATCACCGGGGCATTGGTACCATCTTATGTCATTGCCTTACCCATGATGAGGCCTAGACAGTCCTCAACAACCGTCATAGTGGAGCCTGTGGTGGCCACCTTTTAGGTCTGGAAACTGCCCTATTCACTGATTGCATAGAGGCGGTCAAACACTATTGTATTTGTCATCTCTTTTCCCCAAATGAAAGAACCCCCCCTACACCATTACACCTCGTAGTCACAATTGGTCCCTTATGCAAATGGGAAATCTAATTCATGACAATCAACCCTACCTTGGCCAATGGTCATCAATATATCATTATGGTGGTTGATTACTTTACTAAGTGGGCTGAGGCCATGCCCATGTTCAATTGCAAAAGTGAAATGGCAGCACATTTCTTCTTTTAACACATCATTTCGCAATTTGGTGTTCTCAAATAGTTGGTCTCATACCATGGTAAAGAGTTTGAATACGCTGTTTGGACTGAGCTTTCAACCATGTTTAAATTCAAACACTAGTACTAATCTTCCTACTATCCCCAAGGAAATGACCAAGTTGAACCAGTCAAAAAAATCATCAAAACAATGCTCCAAAGGATGGTAGGAAACCATAAAACCAATTGGCACCACATGTTGTTTTTTCCCCTATGGGATTATCCCACATCTGCAAAAACCACAACTGGTTTCACCCCTTTCTGTTTAGTACATGACATTGAATCGATGCTCCCTATAGAGTGTCAGATCCCATCACTCCACCTCACTATAGAACTCCTTCCTGACACTTCGCATTTGGAAGAATGACTCCTCCAACTTGAGAAAACCATAGAAGACCATTGGGCTTCCCTCCAAGCCATTGAAGCAGCAAAAACACGATCAAAATCCTATTATGACTCCCATGTCCACCCTCGCACCTTTAGCGAAGGCAATATGGTTCTGATTTATGACCAAGACAATGATAAGTTGGGAAAAGGCAAGTTCGATCCAATGTGGTATGGCTCATATGTCATCCACCGTTGCCTCAAAAAAGGGGTATACATTGTTGTTGACTCTAATGGACAAATCTTGGAGAACCCCATAACATGCTCTACCTCAAGATATTTTACGCTTAACATCACCAATGAGTCGCTTGTATCATAGTCTTTTCCTTTTTTGTTTTACACATTTTTTAAAAGTGAGTCTTACGTATTGTTTCCTTGACTGATCCAGATCGATCCTACCTCATGTCAATACATCAAATTTGTTGACGGAGCAAGCATATGGTCTCCAAACCTCGCCTTGGCTACATGGGTCATCTACTCCCCGTCGCATGAGTTGATCCATATCAATGGAATATCTGTTGGCATTGCAACCAAAAGCAGGTTGAATATGATGGTGTTACTAGCCTTTTGGCCACCACCCTTGAGTTGGGTATCCACCATCTTGATGTCTTCTTAGACTCCCAGCTACTTGTCTCCCAGTTAAACAACCACTACCAGGTACACGATCCCTGCCTGTTTAGAAAATTCCTGTACACTAAATAGATTGTTAGAATATTTGAATCAATCACATTCACACATGTTCCCAGGAACCTCAATAGTGTAGCAGATCAAATGGCTAATGACATTCTAAATTGGCATATTAATCATAGCATATAGGAAGCATACAAAAAACTACATCATGCATCATCACATATAAATATGCATACACATGTAAAAACACATCATCTAGGCATTTCATTCACATCATCGTAAAAGACTCACATATAAAACCATAAAAAGTGCATCCACGTGTGTCAAATATATATATATATATATATATCGCATGTCCAAAATATGTCCAGTACAAAATGGGAAGATACATATGCTTTCTCAGTTGAATATACATCGTGATACAAAAATCCTAAGTGCACCAACACACTAGGGGGTCGGGGCATCCCCACTAGCTGCTACTCAGACCCGGACTCATCATCACTTGGCTTTGTGTCATCCTCCTCCTCAGAGAACTCATCATCCTTCGAAGGAGCATTTCCTCGTGCCACTGCATGAAAATAGTTGCAAGCCACGACTATCCTCTTCATCAGAGGAGTCCACTCTAGTGGAACATTTAAGAAGCCGTTATCAGCTCATTTTCTAAGAGGTCCCAACCCTCATCAGAAATCCCCTCCACTAGTCACTCCAACTGTAGCATAACAATGTCTAGCTCCCTCTGCCATCTACGGGGGTTCCTCGCAGGGACCTCCAGCCCTTCGACTGTGACCTCCTACCTCTAATAACCAGGTGGCAGATGAGGACCAATATCTACACATGGAAACAAGGACATCTCCAGTCTAATAAATTATCAACCAACTAAGCTACTCTATGTATAAATATGAGCACAAAAACATCACAAATACATACTAGCTAGTCCCTAGGCCTGGCCTAGAGGTCGAGGCATCTCAGGGTCTCCATGGTAGTTCATCCCTACATAAGGATACTCCTCAACCACCACTAGGATCTATCGCCACTGATCTAGCAAATCCTGTGTGAATAAGTGGCCCACTCTGCAACCACCCTCTCGCACCATCATCTGGCATCACTGGCGCATCCATGGCACCTACAAACCACTCTCCCACACTGCTTGATGCGGACGTAGAGTCAGTACTTTCTTGAAGAAGAAAGCACACAAAAAAGAGTCGAAACAAAAGTCTCCACCAGATGCCCTCACATGGTTCAGCGAACGTCGAACCCCAAGCAAGTACATTTGAGCCCATCAATAATAAGTGCCCCTCATGGTACACATGACCATTTGCAGCTATCCTCCTGAGATCTTCTGGTTCCCTGATGAACCCAATATACACAACCCCNGTACATTTGAGCCCATCAATAATAAGTGCCCCTCATGGTACACATGACCATTTGCAGCTATCCTCCTGAGATCTTCTGGTTCCCTGATGAACCCAATATACACAACACCATTGCTGCAACAGCCAGTGTTGATAGCTCCTCAGTATCACACGCCAAGATGTGTGAACCACAGACATACGCGGTAGTGTAATAGTGCTTATCACACAGATCCTCCAGAGTCTCCCCACGAGATAGTACCAGCACCAAGTCGTCAACGACTCCCAACATCGAGAGCCCAGTCAAAAAATACACATCTAGCAGTGTAACCTCAATAAGTTGCCCTTGTATAATGAAATCCTCCTCCCCAATATCCCATAATCTCATCAGTGTCTGTAGTAGTAGATGTAAGCTCTTCATCAGGAGAATCTGCATGAACTTGAGCAGTCCACAATGGGCCACTGCTCCCCGCACATTTCCATCCCATAACATCTCCTCCCGAAGGTCTTTGTAGTCTCTCTCATGCCACATAGTATCATGCATCTTGCACAAGCATAAAAAAACTATCATCCATAGATTTCAGTAAAAAAACACCCCAGGACCAGGTCGCACCTGTCAAACCAAAAAAGGTGACCAAGTCGCTCAAAAAGGCCTCACAGAAGCAAGTGAGTCGCATTTTTTGGCCAAACAGAAGAAACTCTAGATCGCTCTTTTCTTCTCAATAGGAGTGACCTAGTTGCACATGTACGGGAAAAATAATCAACCCAGTCGCTCCTTTGCTCACAAAAAGAGATAACCGACACGTGGAAGCCCTAGCAGGCTGACAAATAGTCCTCAGGTGATCAAATCCAAAAATTAAACCACTAAAAAAGATAGATTTTGCAAGAACTCTTACCTGCAAGTCACGGATCAAAACACTGCTGGTCAAAATGAGAGAAATCAATAAAAGAAGTTTGGGGCCCTCCTCTCTAACTTAGCAGTGAATAGTGACAATGATACCTGCCACATGCCCCCCACCCATTTATAGGCCCCATCTGACCTATTTTCTTCTTTTTCACATAACTGGGCCATATAGAGTCTGTTTGGGATGCCGTTCAGACCACCAATTTCAGAATCCCGTCCTTTATCTTTTAGTGAGACCATAGCCTCATGATCAGTAAGTAATTTTTGGGGCCATTTCCCAGACGTTACCTCGGTTTGCATGCCATTCACATATAATTGTCTAATGCATATACCATAGCTTACATGGATTCTCGGACCATTTTCAGGAGGTTGGATCATTTTGTTTGCATGCATTTGGAAATATAACTGCCTCCAGACCTGTGCCTGCATCATATGTATTCTAGTCTATCTACCGCCACTTCACCTCGGTTATCATGCCTCTACCATGAACTGTCCAATGCATATAATGGTATGCTCAAGAGCCACTTGCTACATCCATGATGCATAGTTGGTCACCTTTGACCACCTCTTATTGTCCCACCATGGGGCACCACCAGTGCCCCCGGATTGGTTGACCATAATAGAGCTTTTGTTAAGCTCTTTTCTAACTCCTGAAATAATGAAAATATTGTCAAGTGCCTCTACGTACTTTTTCACTCGTTAAAGTATAGAACAGGGTGTCTACATTCTCTCGTTTATCTCCTTTTGCAAATCGTGTAGACTACCATATGACAAGGACCACCTTGGCACACTCAAGCTAAGAACATTTCCCTCTGCATCATTTTATGTTTTCTTAGGAATTGGGACCGAACTATATGAAAAAGCTCATCATGGGTTGTATTTAAGTTCTTTTCCAAACTTCTCATAAAGAAAATATCGCTGAGCAAACTTGGTTTCGTTCATGCTTGTAAAAGTATTTGAATGATCGTCCAGTCAGTACAGATTTAACCTTTTCCAGCCTGATAGGACTACTAACAATAAAGAATTCTCTCATCCCCTAAAGGATGTGCGAGATCTCCTATGTACACTTTTATCCTTTTTTCAGGCATAGGAGACCATCAATGAAAAAGAGCCCCCCAGTGGAGTCTTCTTCATGCTTTCAAACTATCTAAAATTGAAAGCACCATCGAGCATTTACCTTCTTGGGCTCATTAAAAATCCATGAGATCGTACCGTAATGGTGTCTCTAGACACCACCTCACATGTTATAGTTTGAAAACATTCCCCCTTTGGGTCTCCTTTGTTTAGACTATTCTTTGATGAGTATTCCTTGGATCCCATCAATACTAAAAGTTTCTACCTCCCCAAGCATTTCCCATCTGTAGTTACATCCCCGGTATTACAGCTACGATCCCTTTCCCATGAGTCAGTTTCATTTGTTTCCTGGTCTATCCTACCATCATACTCTAAACAAAGGAAGTTTGAATCCCCCGTGATTCCATGCCCCTGTTCCCTATTTCAGTGTGTCGGTCCCTAGATTATCTCACACCTTTGGTTATCTCCATTGCGCTTCTGGTTAAGGAAACACCATTTCCTTGGTAAGTTGCAGGTCTCCCTTTGTCGATGAAAACACATATATTCCAAAGGATAGACCCATAGGTCCCTGTATCTTGGTTTCATTAACCTCATTGATGAGCTCCTTGACCACTTGAGAGGAGTCCTTATTGCCTCTCGGGATGGTTGTGTCTCACATGCTTGACTCCAGCCACATCATCGCACCATTGATATTCGTACAGGGTATTAATCTGTGCAGTATTTGGTTCAAGACCCGATATGTCACCTGCCTCTAGCACATTGATGAGTCTATTGAGGGACCTAAACAGGTTCACATCCCTTGTGATTTCTGGGTTGCATTGGAGACAGTGTTCAGAATCCCTAAAGCAGTTGCTTCAGTATAAATTCATGATTGATGCAACATATTGTACCATAGAGACTCTGACTCTCTGTCACTGAGTCCCTACAGTTATGTACCATTCCAAATCCAACAAACCATCAATCATGAAGATATAGCATTCCATGAAAATTCCATGGGTCCAATATAGCAGGTCTTTAGATCAGTATTGTATTCAACCTCTTATTGAGGAAACCACTATGTAACAATAGTTGTACATGATCGACTCTTTCATTTTAGAGCTTAGATCACATTATTCTTTTGACATCATTATGAGCATGGGATTCTCGCCTCGTCCATATACATGTCACACATTATTTGTATCTCACCTATTGATGGGAGCCATATTAATACAAAAACCAAAAGCCACCATGTCCTAGCCTAGGAAGCACCACCTCTCCCTAGAAAGTCCTATGATGTCCATCGACCATACGATGATCTCTTGCCCTCACACATCAGGGGGGAATCTATTAACCCAAAAAATTACCCAACTATCTCTACATGACCTACACCACAAAAGACATCTATTTCACTACCCTCGTTGACGCCCACACCCTTATAAAGGCTCAAAAACACCAACAGGTCTTGAAAACCCATAAAAAATCCTCAATAGCTCTCAAAAGGGCTAAAACCTCCAAAAAGGGGCTATAACCCCTAAAAGGAGCTTAAAAATCTAAAGGAGATATAGAATGGCCCAAAAGGGACTAAAGTCCAAACAAGGGGATAAAACCTTGACCAAGGGCTTAGAACCCTAAAAACTCAGAAAAAGCTATAAATACAAGGGTAGGGGTCACTCTCAAAACATTCCTCATTTGCCTACCGTTACTCTACCCATGTGAGTTCCTTGAGACCCATTTCTCTCAAGCCATTCACCCCTCTTGCTCATTTTCTCCATTAGCCAAATCCCATTCCATAGATAGGTAACTTCCTGCTAGGGCATGGTGGCCCATTTCATAAAAAACAGAAGGTATAATGAGTGTTTCTTATTAGTAGCTTAGTTTTTTGCTAACATTTTCATTGCAGGGTTGTTATTTGTTCATTTCTATAATAGGTTTATTGCAGTGTTTTGTATGGTTCAGTAACCCTTTCCTACATGTTTTTCCTTCACCAAAGAAACCCTATCCTTTCGTCCTATAGACGGAAGGTAGCCATTTATACATGTAGCAAGGGCCAAATCCCTACTACACTCGTCTCCTTGCATTTAGAGCATTCTTTCTGCTCTCCTTCGAACTCGTTAAAAATAGTAAGGAGAATGCAAGTTGACTTTTTTGAACTCATTAAAACTTTATGGGAAATATATGGAGTTTCTTTAGGCCCAAGTCTGACTCTTTAAAATAGACTTGTCTACCAAGTAAACTTGTCCGTTCAGGATCGTTAAGAATATGTGCATGGGCATCCAGATTGGTGGTAGGTTATCGCTTTTTCAGACCATGTCGAATAATATGAAAAAGGAGCACTCTCTTTTCTTCGGAATTGAGAAGAGTATTCTCAGGCATAGGTTTATCACTTTTCTGGACCTAAGGGACTAAACTTATGGAAAAGGAACCTCCGGTATGAGCTTAGTTTTCTCTATTTTGTGCTTTAGACCCAAACATGAAATTTTTTTTGAGTGTATTTTATGTCTTTGTCATGCTCATTAAACCCTAAAGAACAAAGCATCATAGTTTACTGTTGTAAGCCCATTTCTTGTAACCAAATGGATCTTTCTGAGTGATCTTGCCTTCCTTCACACTCGTAAAACTCAGACTATATGCTACTTTTGAAGGGGCATTGGGTAGGTGGTAATTTAACCTTTTTCAGACCTTCCTAACTAAGTACGAAAAAGATGTACCCTACTTCTTCGGAAGCTAAGAGAGTTCTTATATGGTTTGTTTTATACTTTTTTGGCCTTAAGAGACTAAATTAGATGAAAACGTTCCCCCCTAGAGTCTTCTTTGGAGTTTTCAAACTCTCTAAACATGAAAACACCAACGAGCATGTACTAGTTCGGGCTCGTAAAATCCATGAATTAGTGCTTTATCAAGCATTCTTCTATCTCTTCTTCGAGCTTGCCAAAAATGAAGAAGGTCCCTAGTTGGCTTTCTTGGACTCATTAAACCTTTACAAGAAAGAGGGAAGGGAAGTTAATTCACATGTTTTTTTACATCATGGCAACAAGTCTTGTCTCCTTGAATAAAGCACCAATTTTGAGTCTATCAATAGTTGGGTCCTAGTATTTTGAACTTATTCCGATTCATAGTTTCTTACTCCTCTAGTTGGTTTCTTTTCCAATTATATGGGGAATCTGTCAATGTATTCTACATTGCAGATTTGTGGCATTGGTCATTTTGTGTCAAAAGCTGCCTAATTCACATTTGTGTCATTCTCACTATTCAAGGATTAAACCTTTGTCAGCCATTTTGTAGTTTCCTTGACCTTTTGTGTCAGCCATTCCCTGGTATCAGTTCATTACATCATGTCTTTAGCGGTCCTTGTCATGAAATTCGATACCAATTCCAAATCCAATTAGTCTTTGACCTACCTCACATTGGATGATGGTGGATGCCTTAATTCTTTCCTTCCAATGGATCTCTTCCAATCGAATGCAACACATCTTACTCTGGGAATGATATTTAGAGTTTATGACAGTACCTTGGGGATTACAAACATCAGTGGAAATTTCCCTCGTTATTGGGTGGTGGGAATACCTTAATGTCTCCTACTCGATGGATTCTTCAAGTTTTTGAATTCAAGTCCTTGTATTCACACTTGTTAGAAGGTACTAGGTACCTTGGGGACCATTTTCATTAATGGTGGTTTCCCTCACATTTGTTAACAGTTCTCATTATTGATCGGTAATCAAACGGTTTCCTCCATGTTTGACTTCAGCTCCTTTATTTGCATGGTTAGGATTCATACCTTTTGGGCGGTTTGTATTGAAGACCTTGGCCTGACAGTAGCATCATCATTTTTTGCTATTGCTCGAGTTGGGAAAGACCTTGTCACACTTCATATGACATTTTGCTGAGACATAGATCCACCTTATATTTTTTGTGGCTATGATCAATTGTTGAGCATGGATCCACCTTGTTCATTTGTGACCATGACTCCTTTATATTTGATATGGCGCCTTTTTTCATATTGGGCGACCATGACAGTTTCATCAGTTATACATATGTTGGATACGCTTGTATATTTATGGAGATGTTTTGTATATGGACTTGTATGTCCCGAAGATTAGTTTTTTTTACATTTATCTCTCTTTGAGGTACCTTTGTTCAAGCCTTTTGATCTTGGATTCTCTACTCTTGTTATCAGGAATATTGGACCTTCTGTAGATAGAAGTTGTTCCTCTAGTCTGAATGGTTCAGATCCAGAACAAATGAGTGAATGACAAAGGATGAAGACCTTCCCTGAATGCTATAGACACCTCTAATACTAATTCAATTATTAACCTATGTACCTACGAACATATCAAACATACAAGCACATCAAAGATACTAGAACATCGTCTACATATCCATGCTAGTGACTAAGGAATCTAGCAACATATACATGTGAAATCAAAACAACATAAATGTGGAACGGAAATCAGCTTTACATTAATATTGTATGGAGAATCTTACAACCATTTTCTTAGTGTCAACAAGCTCCTCCATGAGACAAATAATTCATCCCCATAAGCTCCAACTTTGCTCTCTATGCTCTCCAATGGTTTGGACTAGGTAGTCAATTCAATAGCATAACAATACCTCTATAGTTATCCCCCTCAACTATGGATATCAACTTCTATTTATAAGGCTCAATGGATAGGGATAGTTGAGAGAATTATGGGTTAGGTGGCTCCAAGATCCTACCAAGGGGGATCATGAGCTCAAACTGACCCATAATGATAGGGATAAGGCAGGACACGAAGCTCATGATCTAGAATCCTCGAGAAACTTCTCTTTTTTCCATTTTACCTAGGGTACCGCTTTTGTTCCTTTATGATAGAGCGGTTTAGATGAGAACCGCTTTAAATACAAATATTATAGGTGGTAGCACCACTTCTCTATAACAAGATATAGGAGGTGCTAAAGAAGGTACCTCTCCTTAGCCATAGGGTAAGCGCAATGATAGGTTTTTTCAAGTAGAATTGACAAATAGAGCAAGTTTCCACTCCAAGTGTTTGGATTAAGGGAAAACATGGAAGTTAAATATCTCATCACATGATGGTGATAGGATTTAGGTATAACAGAATGGCCCCCAAAGCATGAGACTTAGAGGGATACAATAAGCGAGAGCTTTGAGAGAACAAGTTGTCACTTCGAGGTGAAAATGTCAGCTCAGTTGGAGAATGTCATCAAGTAGGCATATGTAGTACATCAACACTTTTGACTCATAGAAAAATGTAACCAACTCATTGCTACGAACCAATACAAAGCAGATCCATGAGAGGAATAAACAATCATGGCTACTAGAATACAGCATAGATCCATGTGATAGAGGACTCAAACTTGGACATATCTATCAGACATACAACATAGATCTATGTCATACAGACACAAATTTGAGCATATCCATGACCATACAAATGTGGATCCATTCTATATATACAAAACTCCATCAAAACCTGGGGAAAGCAATGAGTGCTAAACAAATACCTGGGGTCTTCATCTCATCTTCCATAAAGTACGATTCTATCCATGTGATTACAATGTTCTGAAGTCGAACATGGTAGAAACCACTTGATTAATGGCCAATGATGTGAACTGTTAACAAGTGCGAGGGAAATCACCATTGATGTCAATGATTCCCAAGGTACCCCAATACAATCTACTGAGCATGAATAGATGTATTGATGTCGAACACCCAGTTGATTCCATCGATCAAAGGTCAATTATGTGACCCTATGTTGAGAGCGAGAGAATATGTCATTGAGACATACAGATCTCAAGGTACTAAGTTTTGTTTCTAAGACTATTTCCTGGATGATGAGCCGATGTTGATAGGAATAGTCTCATCGAAGGAGGGACATGACGAGTCCCACATCGATGACACAAAACTTGGAACAAAGTTCTGGAATGATGTGAATGAGGTAACCATAATGCTGACTCAAAAGTATTGACACAAAGACTGTTTTGACTGCAAAGGTAAACTTCTTCACCTTCCCTTTGAACATCAAGTGGCACGACAAAAGACTTGGTAGCATGACTAAACCAGACAAACACACAGTATGACGATGGACAATGCATTCTTTTGAAAGGCTCAAAGGAGTGACATGACCCATGAAAGTGGATCATCATGGAAATCAACTGAATACCCAATTGACTAAAACGATATGCAAATAAGTGCCATGCTCAAAGGTAACGAAAAACTAATGCCATTTATTTCCAAAATGATTCCCTTCCCATTTTCCCCATCATGGTTGATGAGTGCCTCTTTTCATTTTTACGAGTTCAAAGAGGGTAACAAACACTCGTTATAGCTCATCTGAATACAAGTCCAACCTCATATGTTTTACGAACCTGAGAGAGGAGGGGTTCATTCCCAAAAGAGGGTCTCTCAATGTTTAATTTAACGAGTCCAATGAAATAAAACTCGATATTGTTCATGTTTAGAGAGTCTGAACGGCCACTGAAGAAGACTCCATAGGGTCCTTTTTCGTAAGATAGTTCACCTGAACTGAAAAAGTGATAACCTATCATCAGATGAATGACTCTTCAATTGCTTTAACAAGTGTGAAGAAGACAATATCACTCGATAATCTTTTCGTATTTAAGGAGCTCGAAACGAGTTTAAAGAAGACTCCACTAGGTCTCTTTTCATGATGAGAGATTTTACGAGCCTAAAAAGAATCAGAAACGGACTCAGACCTTTGATGCAAAGTTTTGAGAGTGTTATAGCTTGTTTTTGCTTCCCATTTTAAAGCATTTACTTGTTTTTTAAAACATGGTTTTGTTCATTTTTAATTTTGGAATTTAGGTTCCTTTAAATCTTTTCTTTGATTTTATGTTTGTATTTATAGTTGACTTCATAGGTTTTTCCAATTTTGGTTTTACTTAGCGAAATTTATAGTTTTTAGGGGATTGTAGGATTTTTATATGAATTAAAGGTTCTAAATAATATCATAAGCTTTTATTTAAAGCCATTAAACCAAAGTTTAACCCTTTTTTGTCAGTGTTGATTTGAAAATCATTAAAACAGGTATTCTTGTAGTGCAAGCTTAGAAAACTTAAACACTCGTGCTACAAGAAAATCGTGTAATCTGAAAAATCATGATTTTGGCTCAAAAATTTCAAAATTCGTGAATAGGAGAGGTATTTCACACCTAACAATGAGTTTGATACATGTTTTTCGGCCAGAGTAATCATTGTGACAAGTGTTCAGTTCAAGCAAGGAATCATTTGGTTGAGTTGCATTGGTTTGGAAATTATGAGATACAAAGTAGTGGAACCTTAATAATCATGCATGATGAGGAAAATTCACCACTAGCTATGCATTTCTTGAAATGAATGAAGACCATAGAAGTCGTGGAAAAGTTCTGGAAGTTTGAATCGAAGATTGAAGAAGGCCGAAAATTTAGGGCTTTTTAGGGTAACTGTTATAGCACTATCATGGCGGTTAGAGAAAGACTTAAGAATAAAATTGGACACTTGGGAAGACAAGGAATAGCACTTAGTATGAGGCAAACTACTATCATATTCTATGTATTCGGGTTCACATTGACAGAACTTTAGCTATGGAGAATAACTAAGGATGCTTGTTGTTATAGTTGATTTTACCACACATGGTGAATCCGATTTTTATGCCCTTTCCTATCCCTCTGCAGACTCCTTAGACCCTATGGACCAATTTTGTACCTTTGACGTTTCCAAGATCATCCCTAAAAACATGAAAAATTTTCCATATGCGACTTTTAAACCCTTTATCATGTATATACACAGGTTTGACCCCTAAAACCGCGTACATCGGGATGTGTGCAAAAGGCCAAATTCTTTTGGAGTTTTCCTTGATTTGGAACCGACTCACTTGTCTCCTGGCCTTCCATATGCCTTGATATCACTCAGATTTGACCTTTCATTACCCCATTGAAGAGCTACATAGTGAACCCTTTGGATACATTGAAGGCATGAGGAATTGAGAGCAAGAGAGCTATAGTCCATTGTTGCCGGAGCTTATACTTGAGTCTGCATCCCTTTGTCCCTTGAAGCACTTTTGTTTCCTTCCCAAGCTTTCCTTTTTCTTGTGAGATTGCTATTGAGAGATGGAGGATTGAAGTGGTGGAGGCCCCAATTGGGGGACTCGGTTTCTCTGATTCACAGACGTGCCGACAAAGGTTGTCTCTATTGTAATCTTTGTTTTATAAATACAGAAATATCTTTTCTTGTCCAATAATATGNTGCTTATATGTTATTGATTATATATGCTAGAGTAGGTCTAACACGATTATATATAGCATGCTTGTCTTGTTTATTGAATGTTGAGGAAGCAATTTATCATTCAAGCTGGAGTTGGAAAGCTCAATGGGGATCTACATCAACCGTCCAGAATAAGGCATGAATCGAGATCCTTTAGTGTTAGATATCTGGTTTCTCTTGCATATAGGAAAGGATTGATTTATGGTGTCAAGCTGTCTATTGTGGTACCCCAAGCCATAGGAATTTCTCTCCATAACAGAATTGGCGACTCCATTGGGGAGTTCCTAGTAATTGTCCTTTGTAGGTTTTATCGGCATTGAATGTTCTTCAATTGCTTTGATTTCTCTGTTTCTAAGTCGAGTCTGGGGGCATGTTTTCCTGGTAGTGTCTAATTGGTGTGAATTTGGTCTCAAATTATTTGTTTTCCTTCATTTTTATACATTTCTCTTCCTATACATGAGTTTTTAACTCACAGTCGCGTATACACACGGTTTTGACTGTTATAGTCGCGTACATATGTGGGTTTTCTGCATACAGTCGCGTATGCCCTGAGTTTTTCCTTTTAGAGGAAGATTGATTGTTGCTGGGTGAATTTTGATGATTGTTTAGTCTCCTTTGATACTTCTAGAGTCTGTATACACCTCTGTTTCTGACCAAAGACACCTTTTTTAGGGTAACTTTTTTTTAAAGAATGTTTTTGTCATTGCATTTTCAATTTTTTATTTTGGGATTAGTGCATTAGAGTTCTTTTACCTCAGTAATTTGTGTGAGTGCTATTTTATTGTGCTTGCAGAGTCTGGGGATGGTATAATCATTCTTTTTCTTTGCTATCTCATTTTTATTCAAAAAATCCAAAAATATTTGATTATTTGCATCATTATGCATTGCACTTTGCACATTGCATGGTACGTGCACTAGATTTGCTTAAAGAATTATTAGTCATGCTTTCCTATAGGAATGATTGCATTTGTCATTTGAAGAAAATTTTGCATTACATTTAGTAGCATGCCTTGTTTTTCATTCAACACAATGCATTTGCATTGATCGTTAGGTGTGCATTTTAGTTCATGTTGCGTCATAACACCATTGGTTGCACGATCATCTACCTTTTTTGATTAATAAATCCAAATAAAATCAACACTTAATTAAAATGGATTACACTATTTTCTTTGATAGGGTACACCAACAAGATTAGGTATTAGGGTATTGGAATAGTTCATTGTGAGTAAATTCTCCAAGACCACTAAATGACAACATGTATGTGTCTGTCCAGGTGAGAGTGTGAAATTCCTTGATATAATTAGTGTTTCTCATAATCCTCTTCTTACAAGGGATTTAAGCACGAGGCAGTGTGAGTGGTCACTGATTGGGATGACCCCTAGTCATAACTGAGTAGCACCAGAGATATTTCTAGGATTGTATTCGTATATGGGGGCTCTTTCGAGAGTTTCGGGCTTTGATACCCTGCCCATATAGTCAATCCCACCTGCGACTGTCTTCCTAAGCATTGATTATATTGAGGTGACCTTAGTTGCCTTACCTAGGTTATCGAGGGGGTACTTTGCAGGGGTTATTCTGTAGGTGTCCCAGCCAGGTTGGGGTTGGATAGCATAGTCACTATATGTGTTGAAGCTAAGGGCCACAATAATTGGTTACGAACCTTCGCTTGTTGTGTATGGAAGTCTCAAGCCTCTCCTATGTGAGACATACCTGCTTCATTTGATATCTCACATACCCTACCCTTGTTTACTTGTGACTAGCTTTAGATTATATTGGTGTATGCTCTGTGCATGTTCACTTGTTTAGGGTTTATGTAATTAGAGAGTCTTTTTCATTTTTTGAGTCATTGTGGATTTGGGTACGACACCTTGTCGTTATCGTCATTTAGTAGGACTTCTGCCTTCTACATCTCCTCCTCCTTTGGGAGAGAGAAATAGACAGTCCAGGAGGACTACTTCTCACATTGATTCACACATGATGGGAGATCATGAAGATGAAATTCCTGAGTTTTCTTCTCCACCTCAATATGTTGGGCAAGAGGACCCTATGCCTGTATATGACCCTTCACCTAATATGTCTACACATTCTAGGTTTGATCCTTCACATGATATACCTACTCACTCTAGGTATGATCCCTCGTACATAGGTCATCGGTATTGGATGTCGGGTGATGAGACTCATCATGAACCTGCAAGCACTAGTTATGTTACTTATGGCATGTCTGGCATCCTTGCACATGATCTGATGTTCCATGTCGAGTCGGAATTTGATCCTAGTACTATGCCTGGGGGCATCCCATTCCTTTCCATGCAGAGAGATTTGGGAGCATGAGTCACATTGCACCCTCCATCCCAGTGGTGGAGGCTACATATCACGTTCATCCTAGACCTGGTGTTAGTAGTCCTATTCGGATACTAGACCCAAGACGAGTTATGGTAGGGAATACCACTTACATAGTTTCACATGTCCCTTCATCCTCTATTCCTAGTTCTTCAAATGCTATTCCTTCCCATCATTCACGTGATCCTTCGGGATGGAATGTCGCCACGAGTCATGTGCGTACTGCTACTACTCATGTAGTCATGTATCAGAATCAAGTACCTCCTTTTGTCTCGGGAGGTTGTATTCCTACTTCTGGAGGTCATGTTCCTACTTCCTGAATGTCGATTCCTTCTTATAGAGTTTCTCATGGGACATCTGATGGAGCTTTGTATGCATAGATTTATTCACCTTATGGGTATGGGTATCAACAACCCGCTTACTCCCCAAATTATGGATTTGTAGCCCCAAATAGTCAAGGTACACAACATTATGGTGCTTCCATTCCACCCTACATCGGTCAAACGGGAGGAGGATACTATGGCCATGGCCATGGTGGTTACGGTAATCAGTCCTATGTGAACCAAAATATCAGGGAGCATCTCCTAGACCTCTTTAACCCAGGATCCCTTTCCTCGCAACGTTAAATTTTCCTAACTTGTCGATACTAACAAACGATCCGATATCTTATGACCCAGCTTGGTCGGTTGTTCCTACGAAGCTTCCTTTGGACATCCCCAAATTCAAGGGAAAACTAGGAGAAGACCCTAGTGAGCATGTTACTACATTTCACATTTGGTTCTCTTCTAATTCCTTACATGAAGATTCAATCCATTTAAGGCTATTTCAACGCACCCTTACAGGGCCTGCAACGAAATGATACATAGAGTTACCTAGGGGGGCATTCACTTTGTTCAATGACCTAGATATGACTTTTCTCAACCAATTCCATCTACCAGTGCATTACGATGTTGGTACAAAACTCTTGTCAACATTTTGGCAGGATAAAGCCACGCATATCTCAGACCATATCCAAGAGTGGAATAGACAGAATACATTGATTCAAGCCTTCATACCGCTGTAGTTTCTCCTTGAATGGTTCCTTAAGTCGATATTACCTTATATAGCCAAGGATGTTTCTACTTCTGGAGTTCAGAATGAGGAACAAGCCATTTTTAGGGCACAGGAATTGGATTTGATTTATACTTAATCCGGTTTGTTATATGAGATCATTCCTAACGCTCCACGTTCTAGTTTCAACCCTAAGATCAAACCTGGACCACATGCCTATGGCATCATTAGTTATACAAGTGCCAAACCTATAGATTCGATCATGAAACAGGTCAGTCAATTTTCTATCAACCAATCTACCTCAGGACAAGCCACAGCTTCATCTCAACCCACCCAAATGGTGAGTATGCTTTCGGTGCAATCGTCAGACCAGAAGGGTAACCAGCAACCCAGAAGGAATAAGAAGAAGGGTAAAAACAATCGTAAGGGTGGGAATAGGAATAAAAATGCCAATTCTAATGACAAGAATGCCCAAAATGTTGGGGGTGATAAGCAGCCTAAATGTAAGGTTAAGTTTCCTTGCAAGTTGTGTAAGGAGGACTGCCTCACTCACTTGTGCTCTCAAATAGAAGAAGCCTCGAGGTTCATAGATCAGGGCCTAGCTGTGCTGACTAACCCTTTAGCTCATAATAAAAATATGAACTCGAGGACCCATGATTAGTATGGTGGGGATAAAGATCCATCCGAAGCTAGTAATGGTCATGGTTGCATCAATATGGTGCATGCTACTAGGGTTGTGACTCGTGTGAAGGACTATCGTTCGTCACAACCCAACCTTGGAAAGGAACCTGCTCCACCTGAGAGTCATTTGCGTATTGAAAACCATATGGATAAACCTGAAGTTGCACCTCACATTCTGAAGGGAGTCCTTAAGCATTTGGGGCACAATCCTACTACCTGAGCCGCCCAAAACTATTCTGTTGTCAAGGATTTGGGCCACACTCCTTATGCGATGTCTGTACGTAAAGTACTTCAAAGTTGTCCTTCACAAAGGAAGGCTTTTCTTTCTGCTCTTGGTGTTAACGATGATCACTCTTCCTCTGTCATCAAATTTTAAACCGTGGGACTACAACCTCACTTTCCTTACTATGTGTCTCTCTTGATTCATCTAGAGTGTCTTAACAAGACCATCAAAAGCACTGTGATTGATGAAGGAGCTTCTACTTCTGTGATTTCTTTGGCGTGTTGGAATGGTTTGGGTTCCCCTGAGTTGTCTAAATACGCTACCATGTTCATTTCATTTGATGGTAGATCATTTCTTCTGCACGACATTCTTCCTTTTCTTAAGGTCCGTTTGGGAGGGAAGACCATCGTGATCGAGGTCGAGGTGGTTGATGCACCCCTAGACTACAATCTGTTACTGGGTAGGAATTGGATGTACAGTATGCAAGCCATAGCTTCTTCTCTATTTCGAGTTGTATGCTTTCCATTTAATGGGAAGATAGTTTCAATTGATCAAATGTCATTCAAGAATACGTGTGTCACCGCATCTTCAGGAGCTTCTGTTCTGATTGTTGCACACTCTCAGCCAGCAACTGGGAGTGTGGGTGTTGGCATGTACCCATCCCTTATGGGATCATTTAGTTGTCCTGCACCGGTTCTTATGATCGGCTCTACTTCCGGTGAGGCTTCATCATCATTGCGTTCAGTGTCTCTTTGCACCACTCATATGGAATATCCTTGGATTCTTCCTACACTGAGTCCTTTGTGTGAACCTATCGGAACAGACGTGCTGTTTCCTACAGCAATGATAGCATATCAAGATAATATTGAATGTGTTGCAGAGCCTAGTTCTTCCTCTTCGCGGATGGGGGAGGAGGACCCATATGTGCTTCCTACATGGGAAATTGAGTCTTCTCACACACATGACTACCTTGATAGTGTTTTTCCATCAGATGAAGCTATTATTGAGGCTATGTCTGGAGTTGAGCCAACTTGGGAAGTGTTGCATCATAGATCTTACTTCCTTCCCGAGCTTGACCGTTTGGAGTGTGACGACTTTAGGGAGATTTTTAGTGAGAGAATTGGTAGTCCCGTGGTTTCATTAATCTCTCCTTGTCTGATGGATGATGTAAACATGGTGAATATATCTCCTACCATTCCTATCAATATCTCTCGTGATCTTGGCAATATTGAAAATGTCTATATTGGGGCAGAATGTTCCCATGCTGAGATTCAAGAGTATACCGAGCTGTTCAAAGAATTTTGTGATGTATTTGCTTGGTCATATGAGGAAATTCTAGGTATCGACCCTCGCATTGTTGAGCATGAAATTAAAATTATCCCAATGCTAAACCTGTTCGACAACGCTTACGTACAGTGAATCCTAGGAAAGCACCCACGATTAAGGCTGAGATAGAAAAATTGTTGAATGTCAGTTTTATCTATCCCATTCCCTTGACAGAGTGGGTTTCAAATCATGTTCTGGTTGATAAGAAAAAGGGAACGATCCATATATGCATTGATTTCCATGACTTGAATCATGCTTGTCTTAAGGATAATTTTCCCACACCATTTATTGATCAAATTTTGAATGAGTGTGCGGCAAGTGAGTTATTTTCCTTTATGGACGGATTTTCTGGATACAATCAGATACAGATCAAACCTGAGGACCAACATAAGATTGCCTTTATTTATCCTTGGGGTACCTTTGCATATTGGAAGATGCCTTTCAGGCTTAAAAATTCTGGAGCCACTTTTCAGCGGGCTATGACCTTGATCTTCCATGATCTCAAATAGATTATTGTAGTCTTTTTGGATAACCTTGCTGCTCATTCTCGTCAGAGGATGCATCATTCCTACCATTTGAGATTAGTGTTCGAAAGGTGCCACCATTACTTGGTCAGGTTAAATCCTCATAAATGTATCTTTTGTGTGAAGTTTGGTTGCTTATTAGGGTTCATTGTCTCCAAGGAGGGTATAAGAGTCAAACCTTTGAAGGTTGAGGCAATACTTCAATTGTCTCCCCCGAGAAACATTAGACATCTTCAATGTTTGCAAGGCATGGAAAACCTGTTACAGAGATTCGTCATTAACTTTTCCAATTTGACTAGAGGATTTATGCGTCTTTTGAAGGAAACTACCTTTTTCTAGGATGAGAAAGCCCAGGAGTCCTTTGATGTGCTTAAGTGAGCCTTAGCATCATCCTCGGTGATTAGTCCACCTGACTATAGCCATGAATTTTTACTTTATGTGTCCGCATCCATAGAGACGATTGGTATGGTTTGGGTTCAAGAGGATGAGGAGATCCAGGAGCATGTCATATATTATTTTAGCTGAAACCTTATAGATGCGGAGATGCATTATTCCCATGTGGAGAAACTTGCCTTAGCTCCTGTTCATGTGGTTCAAAGATTGAGACACTATATTCTCCTTCGCTAGACCTTGGTGGTAGACCATGTCAATCCATTTTAGTTCGTTCTCACTAGAAGGATGATATGGGGAAAGTATAATAAGTGGATTTTCATCTTGCAAGAATTCGATCTCGAGTTTGTTTTGGCAAAATCGAAGAAATCGTTGATTTTTGTGTATCTTATATCTTATTTCCCAAGTGAGGAGGAGGAGGAAGTTTGTGAAGATACGTTTTTCGATGAGTACATTTTCCCAATCTCAACTTTGGATCCATGGTATGGAGATATTATCATATATTTACAAACATTGAAGGTCCCTACTCACCTTTCATGGGATGAACGACGACGATTACGTCATGTATCCAAGAATTATCTCATAGTGGATAACACATTATACCGTTATGGAGTAGATTCCATTTTACGTCATTCTTTAACTCATGAGGAGGATGAGCTTTTGTTGAATGATTGCCACGGAGGGGCGTGTGGTGGTCATTTATCTGGGCTTTCTACAGCCCAAAAAATCTTGATAGCGGGTTATTTATGGCCATCGATATTTAAGGATTGTGTTAATGCGGTCAAGAAGTGCCACCCTTACGAGGTGTTTGCACGCAATATGCACTCGCATTCTTGCCCCGTTACATCCTATTATCACCATCGGTTCATTCACCCTTCACTAAGTGGGGCTTGATTTCATGGATTACAACCCAACTTTAGCCATGGGGCATCATCATATTATCGTGGATGTTGACTATTTCATGAAATGGGCTGAGGCTATGCCCACGATTAAATCCGATGGTGAGACAGCCGCACATTTCATATTCAACTATATTATTACTCGGTTCATAATTTTGAAAGAGCTTGTCACTGACCATGGTAGGCACTTTTAGAATCGGATGATGGAAGATTTGATCTCGAATTTAGGGTATAAGCAGGAGCATTCTTCTTCTTATTAACCTCAAGTGAATGGAAAGGTTGAAGCAGTGAAAAAATCACTCAATTCCATTCTCTAACGAACCTTTGTACAAAGCAAGACCAATTGGCATATCATGTTATATCCTTCTTTGTGGGATTATAGGACTGCGGTTAAGACTGCCACTGCTTTTTATCCATATAAGCTTGTACATGGAGTGGATTCTATATTGTCGGTTGAGTGTGAAATCCATTCTTTGAAGCTAGCCATAGAGCTCTTACCAGACACTTCCCCATTGGAGGAACGTTTGGTCCATTTAAAGCAGCTTGATGAGCAGTGTCGAGATGCTTTAGTGGTTCTAGAAGTGAATAAGCATCATGTTAAGGTCCAATATGATAAATCTGTCCATCCAAGGAAGTTTAGTGAAGGATATTTGGTCCTTTTGTGGGATCAAGGTAAAGAACCCTTTGGGGCAGGAAAATTTAACCCCATGTTGCATGGTCCTTACATTGTTAAATGTGTGTTAGAGAAGGGCACATATGAGTTAGTATATTACGAAGGGATAGCCTTGGCAAAGCCTAGAAATGGGATCTATCTTAAAAAGTACTATGCATGATTCTCAGCCAGGGATGACTATTGTATATTATTGTACAGTATTTTGCATAGTTAGGTTTTTCTTATGGTGATTGTGTTTGTTGATTAGCTTTTGTTTCTTATGGAAGATTTCAATGGAGTCTTCCATCTATATAGGATTCACGGATGGTGCTAGCTGCCACACTCAACACTCAGCCTCTACTGCTTGGGTGATTTATACTCCTACGGGTCAGGTATTGTCTTTAGGAGGCGTATTTTTATGGCCCTCTTCAAACAATGTTGTTGAATATAGTGTCGTTATCGAGCTTCTACGGGATACCATTTTACATGGTGTTCTATCTCTTGAGGTACGTCTTGATTCGGAGTTAGTAGTGTCACAGTTTAATGGCTTGTATCATGTTAGGGATCCAACATTATTACAAATATTCTTATGTGTGAGATTGTTAGAACAACAACTTGACAATATAACATACATACATGTTCCAAGAATTTATAATCAAGTTGCTGACTCATATGCTAACTATGTGTTAGAATGGCATTTGTTGCACAGACAATAAGCTCATCACAAACATATATTTTTACACATGTAAATAAATAAACCGATCATCATAAAATTTTTTCGTTAAACATCCAAAATGTGATAATACATAAGTGTCATAATACAAAAATGGAGCTTCCGAGCCACAAAAATATAAATACATGGTAGTACAAAATGTATCAGTCGCAGGTATCTAATCCTTGGGAGGAGGAGGGGGGTTCTTATCATGGAATGTCACCATGGCTCTAGCTAGCCATTGAAACAACCACACCCATGCTCATGGCACACCCACCACCTAACGCTGCATGGCCTCAGGTAGGTCCTCGACCTGCGCCATGGGTATGCTATGTGTCAGTTGCACGAAGTTGGTATGAATGCTTTCGATCATCCGCTCTGCATCCACACCCATAACTCCTCTTCCCCTCTGTCTATGACAAGGTAATCCTTCAGGCCACTATGGTACTACATTTGCATACATATGACAGGATGTCACTATGTGTTGTCATGCAAAAACATGTCTTTTGAGTCTATAAATATCAAAAAACACAAAAAAATTATAATTCACAAAACTTAAAAAGAGGGTTGGGATTTGTTACCATTGTCACTGTATGTTGACCCTGGTGGTAGTGGCATGTTGAGATCTCCCCAAAAATATACCCCCACATAGGGGTAGTCATCGATGGAAACTATATGTTGCTGCCACCATGGAAAGAAATAAGCTAGATAGGGGTTGGACACCCTACCTCCACCCAGTCTGTGCATCGCATCTACCCAACGTCGTTGGCTGGATATCGAACCCTATGAAGAGGAACGTCAACTCTAGGGCTCAATCCTGGAACATGCTCAAAGAAAAACGTGCTTAGTATGCTACTAAAACTGAAGTTTCATACTCTTCCCATATTGCACTCGTTGAGCTAGTGTATCATGTTGCTCAATAGTGTAGCGCTCTAGTCATAAACTGTGGGTCTCATGCACTCCACTGCATAGAACATTAGGGGCAGCGAGGCCTGGTAGAGTGAGTCTAGCCCTGCTATCCTACCTAGTGTCAGTAGTATGGAATTTAGGCCTAGCACCTATATGGAGTTAGTTGGGATTTGACTCCCGAACTTCTCCTTGTCTAGATAACAATACACTGCTATGTACTCATCTATGGTGAGGCCACCTCTGGGCCCGCGAGAATGTAGGTTCACCACTTCCCCCCGTCAAGACAATCCAGTAATGAAGTATATGTCCTCCACTTCTATGGTGAGGGACATCCCGTTTATTTGGAAAGACTCTGAGTCAGGATCCCAGTAGTCTAATAGCATCTGTAGCATTGGCCCTTAAGCTACCAAGGCACCAAAACTTGTAGATCCTGCATGCACGAAGAGCCTCTTGTGTCATTAGATCACCCCGTATTGCTTCTTCTACATCCCCGTGCTCATGTTCCCTCCATTATAGAACCATCATGCACATTTAATTCAAGTTTGGGTCATTAGATGTCTTTAAAAAAATACTTGAATGCAGCCACATACGTGACTGTTTGCTAAACAGCCATGTATGTACGCGACTTTGGGGCATTTTTCCCCGTATATCTAGCCCTTTATGCAGAAAAATCCTCGATTTTTGTGTGGGCCGAGGTGCATAATTTAGGATGGCCTAGAAATCAAATTAGACCATAGAAAATTGAAAAAATTACATGTAAATGAAAGAGCAGGGCATGGGAAGTTACCTAGAAAAACCGGTGTCGGATTCCGCTAGCTGGATCTCCCGGAATTTGCGTTTGAAGTTCTGAGCTCAATTGGGTAAAAATTTCAAATGTTATATAATGTTTTGAATTTTTTACAATTTATAGAATTTTTGAAAAATTTTACGCCCTTTTCTATATTTTTGGACCGTTTTTTACTAATATATGATGTAGGAGACTGATTTGAGCGCCGTTTCGACCGTTGTTTTGACCCGTTCATGCCAATTTTAGGTATGATGTTTAAACTGCCATATAGGTTAGGTTTCATCTTTGTTTGCATTTTGCATGACCTTATGACCATTTCATTATAACCTTAGGTACGAACCCATTCTATCTTGTCACGAAACCTTTTTGCTATTTTAGAAGTGGCATGATTAGAATGGTAGATCTTGACCTTGCATGGGTACCCTAGTTAGCTCCTTATTTGCATTTGGTGCCCATTTCAACAGTTTGTCTTTAGGGTGTGGGATTCCATTGTATAGTATTGCCATGACATTTTGCAAGAGCCTCATACTCCTCTTGTTCTTTTGCTGGCCTCACGATTCCCTTATGTCAAGTTGTAATTGCATTATCATGAGCTTTGCCTGCCTCATTGAGCCTTATGATGGCTTCCCTGACTTTGTGTATCAACCATATAGCCCAAGCTTGTCTCATGTCTAGCCCCGCAGAGCCATTTTATATATCCTTTGTAGCTTGATTCCCTATTTTTACTGGGAGGGGAATTTCCCCTGAGTGTCTCTATCCTACACATGTGTCCTTGCATTGAGCATAGGTATGTTTTGCTGCTTGGAACTAGTTTGTTTTCCCATTTGACACTCGTCTCCTCCTAGTCTGTAACTTTAAAGTGATTTTATTCTTTTTCAAGCTTTTCAAATATTTGAAAAAGTCCAAAAAAATAAAAATAAAAACAGAAATATGGACAAGAAAAGATGTTATCTTTGGCAGCAGTCGAGTTGTGTCACCTTCGAACAGAGCACTATATATCACATCCATTGGTTGGGTTAATAGTTTGAATTTAGGGGATGTACTCGTTTATCTGAGTTTATCTCCACCGATTGGTTAAGCTTCCAGTCCCTATGGAGCCTCTCTCGATGCCTCCTGTGTCACAAAGATGTCCCAGTTTTTCATATCGAGTCTATGCTACCTACATTCAGTCACCATTCGCCTTTATGCTCTTGTTCGAAGGAAGTTGAAACTTGAGTGGGCCATTCCTCAATTATTTTGATTTTGCATGTCAGCCATTCCCGATACAGTTACTGGTTCATGCACCTTATGATCAAGTCCTTCCACATTATATAGATTTGCTGAGTACCTCATGTTGAATGATGGGGGATGCCTTAATTGCCTCCTTCCAGCAAATTTCATCCCATTGAATTCATATCGTTTATTCTGGGATAGGAATCTAGAGTCATGTTTGAGTGCCTTAATACTTGTAGTCATCAGTGGCAGTTTCTCTCACCATCGATAGTTTTTGGGAATACATCAATGTCCCCTGATCAATGGATTCTCTCAAGTGTTCGACCTCAACACATTTATTCACACTTGGTAGCTTGATACCAGTATCTTGTTTCCCATTTTCATTATTGGTGGGTGATCTTGCATCTGTTAACGGTATACATCAATGACCGGTAATCAGACAATGGACTACTATGTTCAACCTCGACACCTCTATTCACATAGTAGGACATGTACTAGTAGTGATTTATGTAGAAGACCTTCCAGATTGGTGGCATCTCTTATATGCTACCTCCTTGATCGTGCCAGTGTTCATTAGATTTCAGCTCTCGTGACTTGATTCCAATATATTTCTGACATTTCCAGCCATTATGGAGATCTTGATCCATTATATATCTCCAGCCTTGATGGAGATCATGATCCTTTGTATATCTACATCATGGAGATTCTAATCTATTTATATTGTATGTGGCAATGACCACACATGTCATTATGTATCATGCCTATTCATGGCCATTGTACTCTTATGTATCTGGCACTGCTGTATCTATTTGCAGTTATATGTAGAGCATTATCATTGTATTGATTGGATGGTTGGTTCTTCCACTGGGTTCTTCACTTCACTTCTAGGATGGACTTATAATGTATTTTGGCCATCGTATGAACCCTTTTAACTCACACATTAGGGGGCATCTGTTATAGCTGATTTTATCACACATGGTGAATCACATTTTTATGGCCTTCCCTATCCCTCTGCAGACCCCTTAGATCCCATGGACCAATTTTGTACCTTTGATGTTTCCAAGATCATCCCAAAAAACATGCAAAAATTTCCATACATGACTTTTAAACCCTTTATCGCGTATATACATGGGTTTGACCCCTAAAACCGCATATATCGGGATGTGTGCAAAAGGAAAAATTCTTTTGGAGTTTTCCTTGATGTGGATCTGACTCACTTGTCTCCTGGCCTTCCATATGCCTTGAGATCACTTGGATTCGACCTTTCATTACCCCATTGAAGAGCTATATAAGGAACCCTTTGGATACATTGAAGGCATGATGAATTGAGAGCAAGAGAAATATAGTCCATTGTTGCCGAAGCTTATACTTGAGTCTGCATCCCTTTGTACCTTGGAGCATTGTTGTGTTCTTCCCAAGCTTTCCTTTTTCTTGTAAGCTTGCTATCGAGAGATCGAGGATTGAAGTGGTGGAGGCCCAAGTGGGGGACTCAGTTTCACCGATTCGTAGACGTGCCGACAGAGGTTGTCTCTATTTTAATATTTGTTTTATGTTAATAGAAATACTTTTTCCTATCCAATAATGTGTATTTGAATGAATATTTGATCTATGGATGATTTTGAATGCTTATATGTTATTGATTATATATGTTAGAGTAGGTCTAACATGATTATATATAGCATGCTTGTCTTGTTTATTGAATGTTGAGGAAGCAATTCTTCAATTCAAGCTGGAGTTGGAAAGCTCAGGGATCTACATCAACCGTCCGAAATAAGATACGAATCGATATCCTTTAGTGTTAGATATTTGGTTTCTCTTGAATATAGGAAAGGATTGATTTCTGGAGTTAAGCTGTCTGTTGTGTTATCCCAGGCCATAGGAATTTCTCTCCATAACTCTTGTATAAAAACTAAATTTTTGCTCAATGTCGAATTTTCTCTGTCAATAGAGTTGAAAGGCTTATCGGTTTGATACATAGAATTCAGCTCAAGGGTTTTAGTTTTCTCAACACATGATTCATTGTTTAAAATTGCCAATATTTGAATAGAATTAAATTCTTTACTGAAGAAAGCAATTTTTAAGTTCAATTATCCAGAATGAGGAGGAGTGGGAAAATAAACAGAGCTGAACCCTCAGATGGGTTCAACAATTCCCTGACTATGCAAGGTTATTTTCAGAAGCATGATGGTTAAAATATTTTGAGAAGATTGATGGACATCACATAGAGGTTTCATATAAGTTTTCTCAGGGATTAGATAAAGATATTGTTACTTTTGACACCCTAAAGATTGAGCTGACCAGAGAACTAATAGTAGAGGCTACAGGGATTTCTCATGAAGGTGAATATTGGTTCAAGGAGGTACCTTTTACCTTTGATTCATGGAGTTACTTGCTTCCAAATGTGGATGCAGATTGGGGTAAAGGAGTACATATCCAGAAGTTCAAACCAGAGTGGAGAGAACCAATAAAAATTCTGCAAAGTTATGTAACTTGTGAAGGAAGATATGCATTTGTTTTTAAGTATCATTTCAGGTTTTTGTAGCATCTTAATCATGAATCAAAGATGAACCTTCTTTTATTTTTATTTAAAAGTATGCAAAAGATGTCTATCAGGGTAAAGGAGCATCAAGACCATACTAAATAGTCTATATTTCATCATGGTCTAATAAAGATAATCATAAGTACTGTGCTTCAAAAGAAGGGGAAAACATGGAATTATTTTCTATTTTGGTTTGGGTTTCAATCTGAAAAAGAAGACCAAGCTAAGAAAAGGAAGCTAAATAAAGGACATAATTTGGTCAAGAAGCTAAAGGAGAAGGTCATAGTCGATATAGAAGAAGATAATGTACCGGAAAAGTCTATGACCCAAAGAGATGAAAATGTTGAAGATGAAAATCAAACTAATATTAAGGAAGATGAAATATTAAAGGCAGAAATGAAGGATTTGGAGCATGTAGAAGATAGCCTTCATGAAGAAGTAAACCAGGAAATAAATGAAAGTTTTACAGAACAGGAACAAGTCCCTATGGGAGTACAGTCAGAAGATAAGTAAAATTCATTGTTTGATGAAGCTAGGGTTGACACTAAACAGGATGTACAGAAACAATCTGAAGAAGGGGTAATGTCACGATGGATTAATAGAAAGTTAGTTTAGCTAGCCTCTATCAAACACCAAGGAAAAACTTTGAGCATGTTAGGGGAAATTGGGGCAGGTTGGAGGCCTAAGACCAGACCCAAGAATAAACTCAGATTGAATATGAAGAAATTACTAAACCCTAAACTAGCCCAGAAGAAAATTACAGTGATTGAAGACTCTTTATCTCAAGAAGAGTTAGAAGAGAATGAAGATTTAAATGTAAAGGATATGAAGGGTAAGAAAAAGATTATTTCAAAAGATAAGTTAGCTTTCACTGAAACCAAACTTTCATAAATATTTAAGGAAGTTTGAAGAAGGTAATCTTAGACCATCATCAAGATGATTCAAACAAGCAACATTCAGTCATATCAAGTTTTTGTGGAGAGAAAGAAAAGGTTGCAAACCCATCAACCCAACACAGTGTTGAAATCAATGAATCTTCAGGGGCTCCTGTGGCTATGACAGAGCAGCTAGAGGAAGATGAAGATATTTTTAAGAAATTGAAAATCCCTTGGATGCGAGAAGAAATGCATCCAATTTTAGAAGGGAAGTGCATTGATTCAGAGAACTATTAGACAGTAAAAATATCAGATAGAATACCTACATGAAACAAATGAGGGGTTAGTGACTGCTAATAGAATATTGAGAGAGGATTTAGAGGAGGTAAATAGCCAGTATCAAGAGTTAATTGTAGTTTCTAAGGAATCTTTGAAAAGAAAAAAATAGACACAAAGTCTATATGTGGAATTGAAGCAAACCATTCAATACCAAACACAGCAAAATCAGGAGCTTTGAAAAAGAGTCGAAGACCTGGAAGTTGATCATCAAAAAACAAGAAATAAGACTCAAAGCTTTAGAAGGGATAGCTCGTTTAGCAGAGGCTACTAAGGATTTGTCAATTGCTTTAAAAATAGTGGTTATTAGTTAGTCTTTCAAAAAGTTAGTTTAATTTGTATGACTATTTTTTTATTGAGTATTTCGGTACTATGACCTAAAAAGTAGTTTTTTCAGTTATGTAACTGTTTTTGGGAAACCAAGATAAAAGTAAGGCTGGAAAAAGACTGATGGTTCAAATTTTTGTACAAGGGGAGGCTATCAAGCTACTGTTTATGGAGCTAAGTGTAAAAAATTCTTGTGTAGTTTGAATGACTGATTATGGAATATATGAAAACTATAAGTCCTATTTATCTTATCTGCTCGTTTCATTTCTGATTGGTTTAATCACTCAGTTGATATATTCATTTCTTGTTTGAGTTTATTATTCATGAAATGCTTGTTAATTGTGAATGAAATTCAGTGTTGTGCTTACTGAATCTGGTTTATGTTTTATATATTATGCATCTCAGTCCTTCATTGTGCATCATTTAGTGTTTGTCTTAGCCCAGTGAAGTTTTACCCTCTTGTTTACAAACTATACAACCAAACCCTAAAAGAAACAAGTTTTATTTAATTTTTTATTTTGTTTTATGAGATTGTGTTGGCTTGTTCTTTAGTAGTCTGAGAACAATTTCTGGCACTAACATCTTCGGCGTCGTTGCTGGGGATGAAGCTGAAAGCCTATTTTCCCTGGGTTACTCATCATTTAACTGGTTTTGGGAGGTGGACTTAAACCAACACATTTTAAAAGACTACATTTAACCAAATATTTCATAGTGGCTACTACAAGAGTTGGACCAAGAAGTAGACCTAGTTCACCTTTTACAACTGGGTGTCTCAGACCCAGAGCAAATTCTGAAAACAACTAGGAAAATCGAAAGGCCATAGTCATATCCAACCTTATGTAACCTTGATCAAATAGATTTATTGTCACCTTTTTATGTTTTAAAGGAATAGGAACAAGATTCATCCTGGTTGAAACCTACAATCCCTATTAGTAATTTTCATACTTTTACGGATCCTCAATCTTTCAAGAAAGCAAAGACCTTATCTCCTGGAAAAATCCCTTTATTTCACATCAAAGTTGGTAAGACTCCTTTTCAGCGAAGTCCTAGTAAAGTTTTTTCTTCATCTAAACGAGACAACTTAAAGATGGTAGCCCAAAATCAAAGATTATACATGATGGATCGAATGGTGGCAGCTAGGTATGCACCTCTATTTTTACCTCAACCCTTAAATGCTCTCCCTGGTGGAGATTACCAAAAATACTTACCTAGGTTTAATGGACAAGGTGAGACCAAAAATGAGGAGAATTGGGATGCATTTCTCAGCTATGTAGATAATCAGAATATCGAGGAAAAAGATGTGTGGATGAGGTTGTTCGTACAGAGTTTAGATGGAGAAGTTGGAAGATGGTTCAGAGAGTTACCAGCGAACTCTATTACTATAATATAAGAGCTTTAGGAGCCTTTCATGAGACAATGGGGTGATATTAAGGATCACACATATTACATTACAAAGTTTGGAGCTCTAAGATGGAAGAAAGATGAAACTATAGCTGATTTCTCTAAGAGGTTCAATAAGATGTATGGTAGAATCTCAGCAGAGATTAAACCTTCTAAAAATTATGCAAAACTCACTTATGCTAATGCTTTTGATCATGAGTTTTCCCTACTTTTGAGAGAAAGAAGACCTTTTACTTTACTTAACATGCAAGAGTCAGCATTAGAAGTGGAATCTAATATTCTTGCTTCTAATAGAGTGAAGAAAAACTTAGCTCAACAGGTTTATGACAGAAAGGGTAAGAAAGAGGCAGCTCTAGTGGTTTCAACATCACACTATGCAGAAGGTAATATTGATGAGATGGAAAAACTAGTGAAAATCATAACAACAAAACTAAACAAATTGGAATTAGAGAAAAATTCAAATAAGCATGTTCAAGAGGGAGACAGAAACCCTAATAATCCAAATCAATTCAGAAGACAGCTTGCACCTCGTTTCATTCCTAGAGAGAGAAAAAATAATGACATACAATGAGAAAGGAGAGAAGTTGAGGATCAAAAAGTGCCACCCCCACTTCAGAATAATGTTACTGATGAAGGAGAAATATAAGAAGAAGAGCTTTTTGAGGATCTAGATCAAGACATTAATTATTTTGGAGAACAAATGACTAAAGGTTTTGTGACCGAGGACGAATTTTTAAACTATGAATATTATGATGTAGATGTTTTTGAAATAGAAAATGATTTAAACCTTGAAGTGATTGCTGATATATATCATTCTGATCCAAAGAAAAACCTAAATTTAAGATCAGGGCCCAAACAGGTGATTCAAAATCCTAGAAAGAAGGTGATTCTGCCTACTAAACAACAGTCTGATCCAATATTAGAAAAGAAATAGAATTAGGATAAACCAAAGAAGGTTATTGAAGTTGAAGAACTGAATACAAGTATGCAAAATTTTAATCTTGAAAATGAATTGTGCAAAATTAAAATCCCCATGCCTTTCACTGAGTTGATAAAGAATCCTTCTTACAAAAATTTAGTTTTGAAAATGGTTAGTTCATCAAATAGTCAAGTACCCTCTGACACAATAAATTTACAGGAGGAAAATCCTAAATTTTTTATTGGATCAGTTTTGGCAGAAAAAACTGAAAAATGATGCAAGTGCATCTCCTCCTTTTTACATCACATTAACCATTCATGAGCAGATGATACACAATTGCCTTTTGAATTCAGGATCATCTCATAATCCAATTCCAAAAGAAGCCATGGAGGATTTAGGGTTGAGCATAACAAAACCTTATCATGACTTATATACTTTCGATTCTTGAGCTGTAAAATGTTTAAGAGTGATAAAGGATATGGTGGTTAGTTTAGCTCAGTTACCAATGAAAAGTGTTATTATGGATGTAGTAGTGGTGGATATCACACCTAAGTTTGGAATGCTCCTTTCTAGATCTTGGGCCAAGAAGGTAGGTGGAACTCTACAGATGGACTTAACATATGCAACCATTCCTATCTTTGGAGGTGAAAACATAAGGTTGTATAGAGAGTTATAATTTGTTTATATTGTGACTGATGACAAGAATCCTACAAATCATCCATTGTATGATGTTGAAAAGGATTTGGGTACTTGTATGTTGCACTTTAGTGATGATAATGATGTTGCTGGTATATTACAGATTGAAAAAGAAAAATCAGTCAAATGCACTAGGGAACAGGAGGATGAACTTTGGCAAATGTATTTTGATGGATCATCATCTAAAGAAGGTGCTGGAGCAGGAGTTGTTATGATATCTCCTAGTGGTGAAGCGGTAAGATTAATGTATAAGTTGAAATTTATTATCACTAATAATACAACAGAGTATGAGGCTCTGTTGTTAGGTTTGAGAGATACAAAATATTTAGGTATTCAACAAATATCTATGTATGGCGACTTCAAGTTGGTTGCTCAGCAAGTAAGGAATAACTATCAAGTAAAGCAAGATTTGTTGAAAGTGTACATGAATAAAGTATGGGATATGATAGACAATTTATTTTTGGCTTTTAATATCACTTATATTCCTAGGGATCATAACCAAACTACTAATTCTCTTGCCCTAGCAGCCACACATTTCAAGATTCCTAAAACAACACAGCTGAAGTTAGGTACAGATCTTTTGTGCTTGATAATATAAAGAAATGGAGAGTTTTTGAAGATGATTTTGAGATAAAAATATTTTTAGAGCTGACAGGTGAGTTTTCTAATTCCTTAATTGACCAAGAACAAGATGATGAAATTGAACATTTTGAGGATGTTGCAGAAAATGAGATTGCAGGTCACAAGATCATTGAGCTGAAAAGTAATTTTATTCCTAAGGGTCTGGTGCCTTTGGAGATGATTTTTTCGAAGGATACCCATTTAAAACCACCTATGCAGTCTTCAAAATAAAATGTAATGGATTGTAATATTAGCACCAAGGAGCACCCCAGAATAGTGAAGGTCTCAAAGGCACTCACAACAGAGCAAAGAAACAGGTACATCAAGTTATTAAAAGAGTACGTTGATGTTTTTGCTTGGTCATATGAGGATTTGAAGACATATGATACTAGTATTATACAACATAAAGTTCCTTTGAAACCAAACATTAAACCTTTCAGACAGAAATTAAGGAGAATCAATCCTGCTTTATTTCGCATTATAGAAAAGGAGGTAAAAAAATTGTTAGATGCTGAGATTATTGTTACCCTCCGATATTCTTAATGGGTAGAAAATATAGTACCTGTTAGAAAAAAGAATGGTGAAATCAAATTGTGTGTTGATTTTCGAAATTTGAATAGGTATTCATTGAAAGATAATTATCCTTTGCCAAATTTTGAACAAATATTGTAGAAGGTGGTTGGTGCATAAATAATCTCAATGGTAGATGGCTTTTTAGGGTATAACCAAATTGCAATGCACCTTGATGATAGAGAAAAGATAGATTTTACTACTCCTTGGGGTACTTTTATGTACGCCAAAATTCCTTTTGGATTAATGAATGCTGAAGCTACCTTTCAAAGAGCTATGGACACAGTGTGGAAATTGAACCCAATGTTAGAACAATTACACTCACATCAATTGCCAATTACACATGCAAAATTACTCACAAAAGAGATTGAATATGGAGCTCAACACTAAACTGTATTGAATAAGTGTACAATAGCCAAACTTGTGAAGTCATAGGCTACCACAATAAATAATTACATGAGGGATTCGAATGCATGAAGTTTCCATTCGAATCTAGTCAAAAGCAGGCTTACTAAATCTAAGCAAATCCCCCATAGGTGCATAAAGCAGTTTCCAAAACTGTCAAGGATCTCACGAATTGGAAAAATCAATTAGGAAATCTAAAAGGTAATGGAAGGACAACTCATACATGCTTTTCATAGGAGAAAAGAGTAGAGGATGTGGAGGACAAAAAACAAGTTAACTTCACCTAGTCAAACTTTCCCCATTGCCTTAAAACACTGAAAAAGCAGGCAATAAAGCAACAAAAAGCAGACATGCACTAGGGAGGCCAGGAATAAAGAAGATTTGATTCTGGGAGGTTTCCAAAGCACTCCATGACTCAAAATTGGCAAGTTTGACCACTATGGATGTGTAGATGACAACTTGCATAAGGTGGAACATGGAAACTAGGCAAATAAGACAAAAATGGATTAATTAATGTCTAAGCTAGCTAACTATGGGTTGATTATTCTAACACCCCCCCTTAAGCCTGAATTATAAGTAATATATCAGAAAATTATAGGGCCTAGAAACAAGGCTTAGTCACCCTTTACATACTGCATGTCCATTTAACCAAGGAAAGAGGCAAAAACCCAGTGGGAAAATCCTCCCTTAAACATGGACTGTAAAACAAAATTTGGAAATCTTTTCATCACTCATGCTTCATAGCATGATTAGCAATACCCAGTAGTGATTTGATATTGCTGAATTTCTTTTGAAAAAAATATTTGGTGAAGATATCAGCTACTTGTTCTTAAGATGAACAGAAGAGTAGGTGAATGGTGCCATCATGCATAAGCTGTCTGATGTAGTGCATATGGATCTCAATGTGTTTGGTTCTCTGCTTCTAAACTGGATCATTGCAGATTCGAATGGTACTCTGATTATCATAGTAGATAGTAGTTTATTATTATGATTCAAAGCCACACTCTCCAAGTAACCCCTGCAACCATAAACATTGAGTTGTTGCATTTACAACTCCTCTGTACTCTGCTTCTGTAGATGAGAGTGCAATGGAACTCTGTTTCTCGCTTGACCAGCTGATTGGCCCTTCTGCAAGCATGAACACATATCCTGATGTTGACTTTCTATCTGTGCTGTCACCTGCCCAATGACTGTCAGTAAACCCAATCAAATCAAGATCATATTTAGCTTTATAGAAGATACCATGTGTCCTTGTTCCCTTAACAAAGTTAAGGATCCTTTTGGCTGATTTCCAATGGATCTCATGAGGCTGATCCATGTATCTAGAAGCCACACTTACTGCATAAGAAATATCAGTTCTAGTATGTGTAAGATACAACAAACATCCAATCAATTTCCTATACAGTGTATTGTTTACCATAGGTGAAGAATCATCTTCTTCAAGCTTCAATCCTGAAAGGAAAGGAGTCTTGCTTGGCTTGAAATCCTTCATTTTGAATTTGTTCAGCAAATCCAAGGCATACTTGGACTAGTGCACCTTGATTCCAGATTTGGTTTGAGCAATCTCAAGCCCCAAGAATTGGCTCAAGAGCCCCAAATCTGTCATGGAGAAGGCTTAGTTCATTGCACCCTTCAAGGAAGCAATTTCATCCTTTGAGCTTCCTGTAATGAGGAGGTCATCAACATATAACACAATGATCATTAATTAACCATTAATAAAATTCAAATAGACATTTGGATCTGATTTGCATCGAACAAAATTCAGTGATAGTAGAAAGCTATCAATCTTGGCATACCAAGCCCTGGGGGCTTGCTTAAGTCCATTCAATGACTTATTTAGCCTGCACACAAGAGATGCGTCAGTAGAAAATCCTTGAGGCTGCTGCATGTATATATATTTAGTGAGATATCCATTCAGGAAAGCACACTTCACATCCATGTGATGTACTTCCCATTGCTTTGAAGCTGCAATGGCTAAGGCTAGTCTGATGGAGTCCATATTTGCCACTGGTGCAAAGGTCTCATTGTAATCTATGCCATGAACCTGTGAGTAGCCCTTGGCTACCAATATGGCCTTGTAATTTATAGGTGAACCATCAACAGAAAATTTGGTCTTGTACACCCACTTACACTGAACTAGCTTCCTCCTTGGGGGAAGATCAACCAGCTCCCAAGTGTTGCTCTTCTGGAGTGAGATGAACTCTTCCTTCATGGATTCTTTACATATTGGATATTCTGATGCATATTCATATGTCTAAGGATATGATTCCACCATTAGATAGCATTTCTCAGCAAACATAGGATCTTTCATGCACAGAGCACTCTCAAATTGAGATCTAGTCCTCCTAGGGTCATTAGGATTTTCAGCTAGCTCTCCAGCTGCATGAATGGTCTTGGATTCCCATTTTGGACTTGTAGGGATGTTAGGATCTACAATGAAATCATCACTATCATACATATCAGAATCATCATGTTCAACTATCTCTTCACTTACATTCAGAGGTTCTGGTGGTGAAGAGGCTTCTCCAACTTCCACTGCTGCTAGGGGTTCTACTTGAAACTGAACATGCCTTTCAATGAAGGCTTTGTTTGTGCTCAAATTTATCAGCTTGTACCCTTTTGAATCTTCAAATTACCCAAAAAATAGAAACTCTTGGCTTTGGGGCTGCAAAGCCTTCCTCTTTTCTGTTGGAATTCTAGCCCAAGCCCTTGAGCCAAAAATCCTGAAATGGGTTACATCTGGCTTGTGCCCACTCCATGCTTCGAAAGGAGTCATGCCATAAAGCTATCTATGAGGCAACCTATTCTAGATATAGGCTGCATAGTTTATATATTTGGCCTAGTACTTTGGTGGCAAAGTCTTAGCCTCCATCATGCAGGTTGCCATCTCTTTCAGTGATTTGTTCTTCCTCTCAGCAACACCATTCTGCTATGGTGTGTAAGGGATAGAATGTTGAATATGAATACTTGCATCTGCACAATATTGAATAAACTCAAACTTGACATACTCACCACCATTTTCAGATCTGAGGACTTTGAGTTTCCTCCCAGACTGGTTTTCAATCAAGGCCTTAAAGACTTTGAAGAGGCCAAAAACTTCAGACTTATGTTTCAGGAAGTAAACCCAGCAATACCTGGAAAAGTCATCTATGAAAGTCAATGCATATTTGTCCTGACTCATGGAAATATGAGGCAATGGGCCAGCAACATCACTGTGGATCAACTCAAGGGGTGCAGAGGTTCTCTCATGACCAGCTCTCTCAAATTTATGCTCTGGGTGTTTTCCTAGGATGCAACCTTGGCAAACTCCTTTGGAAAATTTTATCTTTGGTAACCCTATGACCATCTCCTTTTCACTAATATCATAAAGATACTTGTAATTTAGGTGGCCAAATATTTCATGCCAAAGCTTGCTTTCCTCATTAGCATGAATCAAAAGAGGAAAGGGGTTTGAGTAGGGTAGGAAGTGTGAGAACATGTATACCTTCGAAGTATGATTTGAAACTCCTTTTGCAATGAATTTACCACTTGAGATCTCTATGATCTCAAATTCATCAGGGGAGAATATGAACTTCTTTGGAGACCTTGTGTGGGTCATTTGATACACTGATAAGAGGTTAGAGGAAAGACTTGGAACATACAACACATTACTGAACTTACCATGATCAAGATCAATGCTCCCTTTGCCCAAACTTTCGGTAAGAGAGTCATCTCCCAGTACTATTGGTGGACCTTTAAACATGTCAAGTGAGGTGAATGCCTCCTTGTGCAAAACCATAAATGATCAAACTAGGCGAGCTTGATGTGCCATCGACCAATGCATGAACTCTCTCTCTGTCTTATGAGCTTGATCCTCCTTCCCTCTTCTTTGAGCTGTCTAGAAGGGAGATGCCATTATTCTCCAGGATTTGGGTCAGCATGTCTATTTTATTCTTCATGCAGGAGCTCTCATAATGATTTCCCTTATTGTAGTATGCACACTTGCTCATTTCTCCTTTGTTCTTCTTCTTCTGGTAGTTCTTCTTGGAACCTTGAGGCTCCTCTGAAGACTTGTTCTTGTCTCTCTTTTGCTCAGGTGGATTTTTAGCTTTCTTTTTTGTTTTTGAATCCACCCTCGAATCTCCAGCAACCAGAGCTTGGTCTTTGGATGGTTTGATGGTGTCTATTACCACCAATTTATCTTGTTCTTGTGTGAGAGATTCCATGAAATCTGCAAGGCTAGGAATCTTCCACGCTTGATTTGTCAACTTTGTGGCATAGAAGGTCGAAACAAACACTAAATAGTCAGGACCAATCTTCGAGAGTATGTCCAAGACCAGATGATCATCCTTCTTTTCGATCCCACATTGTTTTAGCTGCAAAACAAGTGCTTTGAACTTGGAAAAATAGAGTTGCAGGGATTCAAAGCTATTGGGACTTAGGGAGATCAATTCATTTTCAATTTGATGTCCCCTCATCTCATCTGTCTTATGAAAAAGATCAGTAATATTCTCCCATAATTCATTCGGTGATGTCAATCCATCAAGATGGAAAAGGAGGTCTATGGATATACTCAGACACAAGAGACCATAGGCTTCATCCCTCCTGTTGTACCATTTTATCTTCTATGCAGCTGCATTGGGCTCTACTTCTATTTCCATAGTCACTCTATAGAGGCCTTTAGCTCTCAACAGTATCTCCATCTCTGCTTTCCATTCAAAGAATTTAAATGGAGTCAAGATGATCTTCTGAGATTGATCGATAGCTCAAAAATTGTCCCGGCAGTCTGTAGAATTCTCCTAGTCAATGATGTCGAACTTGTAAAACAAATTGGAAGGAGAGAAATTGATCTACAAAGGCTCTGATACCATGTGGAAATTGAACCCAGTGTTAGATCAATTACACTCACATCAATTGCCAATTACACATGCAAAATTACTCACAAAAGAGACCGAATATGGAGCTGAACACTAAACTGTATTGAATAAGTGTATAATAGCCAACCCTGTGAAGTCATAGGCTGCCACAATAAATAATTACATGAGGGAGTCGAATGCATGAAGTTTCCATTTGAATCTAGTCAAAAGCAGGCTTACTAAATCTAAGCAAATCCCCCATAGGTGCATAAAGCAGTTTCCAAAACTGTGAAGGAGCTCACAAATTGGAAAAATCAACTAGGCAAGCTAAAAGGTAATGGAAGGACAACTCATACATGATTTTCATAGGATAAAAGAGTAGAGGATGTGGAGGACAAAAAACAAGTTAACTTCACCTAGTCAAACTTTCCCCATTGCCTTAAAACACTGAAAAAGAAGGAAATAAAGCAAAAAAAAGAAGACATGCGCTAGGGAGGCCAGGAATAAAGCAGATTTTATTCCAGGAGGTTTCCCAAGCGCTCCATGACTCAAAATTGGCAAGTTTGACCACTATGGATGTGTAGATGACAACTTGCATAAGGTGGAACATGGAAACTAGGCAAATAAGACAAAAATCGATTAATTAATGTCTAAGGTAGCTAACTATGGGTTGATTATTCTAACACATAGTCTTCATGGGAGAGAGGGATAATTTTGTAGTGATCTATTTAGGTGATATTATAGTATTCTCACAATCTGATGATGAGCACTTAAAACACTTAAACAAACTTTCCTGAAATGCAGAAAATATGGTTTGTCTCTCAATCCCAAAAAGTCACATTTTGCTGTACAAGAAGGTAAGTTGTTGGGTCATTTAGTTTCAGCTGATGGCATAAGGATAGATCCATAAAGGGTAAAAGCTATTCTGAAAATTATTTTACCAAGGAGCAAGAAGGATGTGCAATATTCTATTGGAAAAATAAATTTCTTGCGTTGGTTCATACCAAATTTTGTTGAAACCATTAAACAAATTACAACCATGTTGAAGAAAGATCAAGAAGTTAAGTGGAATGCAGAAGCTAAAAATTCATTTGAAAAGATTAATATAGCTCTTACAGAAGCACCAATACTAGTAAGTCTTGATTTTAGAAAGGAATTTTTTCTTTTTTCTTTTGCGTCAGAGGATACTTTAGCTATTGTTTTATTACAGAAGAATAATGATGGACTAGAAAAACCAATTGCATTTTTCAGCAAGACCCTCAGAGACTCAGAATTGAAATGCATCACTTTGGAGAAGCAAGCTTACTCATTGGTAAAGGAATTAAAGTTTTTTAGAATTTATGTTCTGCATTCCAAAGTCATTGCTTATGTTCCTAATGCTGCCATTAAGGATGTATTGACTCAACCTAATAGTGAAGGGAAAAAGGGGAAATGGATTGCAAAGATAATGGAATATGATGTGGACATTAATCCTACAAAGATAGTGAAGGGATAGGATTTGGATAAATTATTAGCTGATTCAAATTGTCAAGCTTTAGGTCTTCATCTCATGGTAGAACAACCTGCACAAGAAGAATTGTAAGCAGAGTAGGAGAAGGAAAGAATTATGGACCACTATGCAGATTCCACATGGTATGCATATATTGTATACTTTATTTTGTATTTACAATGTCCAGAACATCTAGATAAGAAAGCTACTAGGTCATTGAAGTTGAAAACTACTAAATATTGTTTAATAGAACAACAACTGTTTTGGAAATATCTAGGGGGTATTTTGCTTAGATATTTGGATAATCCAGAAATTGAACAAGTAATCTCTGAATCACATGAAGGTTATTGAGGGGGACATAAGTATTGGAAGGAAATAGCTTATATAATTTTGAGAGCCGGATATTATTGGCCTTCTTTATTCTCCAATGTATATTAGCAGGTAAGAGCATGTATCCCATGCCAAAAATTTGCTGGCAAGCAAAAGTTGGTGTGTTTACCATTAAAGTCTATTGCAGTGAATGCCCCTTTTCAGCAGTGCGGTTTGGACTTCATAGGGGAGATAAATCCTTATTCTTTAGGGCAACATAAATGGATTTTGACAGCTACATATTTCTTCACTAAATGGGTATAATCTATCCCCACCAGAAATGTAATAGACAAGGTAATCATATATTTTATTCGGGAAAAGATTCTTAGCAGATTTGGATGTCCCAAGAAGTTATTGATTGATAATGCTCAAGCTTTTAAGTCCAAAGCTATGGTGTCATTTTGTGAAAAGAATGGGATTGTTTTGAAACATTTAACACCTTAATATCCTCAGGGAAATGGGTTAGCTGAGTCAACCAATAAGAGTATTATTCAGAGTATCAAGAAGTTATTGAAGCAGAATAAATGATTATGGGACTCAATGTTAAAATATGCATTATGGGCGGAGAGAATAACAACTAAAAAGGAAATTGTAACTTCTCCTTTTCAACTGGTATATGGTATTTATGTAGTGTTTCCTGTTCAACTTGGTATTCCAGCGATGAAATTTCTTCAAGATAGTCAAGAAGAACCCAGTGATATTCAAAGAAGAATTTATGCACTGATAGAATTACAGTAGAAACATGAAACAATAGAAGAAAAAGCTCAGTTGTATAGGACAGAGATCAAAGAAAGGTTTTCTAGAAAGATCAAGGAGAACACCTTTTCAAATGGAGATATGGTTTTGATATGGGATTATACAAAGGAGTATAAAGGAAAGCATGGCAAGTTTGATAATATATGGTTTGGTCCTTTCATAGTATCAAAGATTCTGGAGAATAATACTTTTGTGTTATAGACTTTGGATGGTAAGGAATTGTCTAATCCAGTTAATGGACGTTTCCTCAAACATTTTTATAGTTTTTGAGGTCAGATATTGGATTTTCATTGTATATACTAGTGTGAAGGTTAGAATAAAGAATCCATGTCCGAATATAATTTTTGCAGAGTAGCAGGCAGTTACAGTTACAACAAAGAAGGGACTGATCTACAGGTTCTTGAAGCCTCACATGGAGGACTTCGTCCCATAGCAGGAGCCAGATGTTATAGCTTCTTTTTTCTTCTCATTTTAAATCATTTGTTTGTTTTTCAATACATGGTTTTGTTCATTTTTAAGTTTGGACTTTAGGTTCCTTTAAATCTTTTCTTTGATTTTATGTTTGTATTTATAGTTGACTTCATAGGTTTTCCCAATTTTGGTTTTACTTAGAGAAATTTATAGTTTTAGGGGCTTGTAGGATGTTTATATGAATTAAAGATTCTAAAAAATATCATAAGCTTTTATTTAAAGCCATTAAACCAAAGTTTAACCCTTTTCTATGAGTGTTGATTTGAAAATCATTAAAACATGTATTCTTTTAGCGCAAGCTCAGAAAAGTTAAACACACGCTACAAGAAAATTGTGTAATCTGAAAAATCACTATTTTGGCTCGAAATTTTCAAAATTCGTGCATAGGAGAGGTCTTTCAAACCTATCAATGAGTTTGATATGTGTTTTTTGGCCAGAGTAATCATTGTGAAAAGTGTTGAGTTCAAGCAAGGAATCATTTGGTTGAGTTGCGGTGGTTTGGAAATTATGACATAGAGAGTAGTGGAACCTTAATAATCATGCACAATGAGGAAAGTTTGCCACTAGCTATGCATCTCCTGAAATGCATGAAGACCATAGAAGTCGTGGCAAAGTTCTTGTAGTTTGGATCAAATATTGAAGAAGGTCGGAAATTTAGGGATTTTTAGGGTAATTATTTTAGCACTGTCGTGGCAATTAGAGAAAGACTTAAGAATAAAATTGGACAATTGGGAAGACAAGGAAGTGCATTTCCAGTAACTAAATTCATTATTCAGATAGGTATGAGGAAAACTACTATCATATTCTATGTATTCAGGTTCACATTGATAGAAGTTTAGTTATCGAGAATAACTAAGGATGCTTGTATATAAACTAAATTTTTTCCCAATGTCAAATTTTCTATGTCAATAGGGTTGAAAGACTTATCAGTTTGATACATAGAATTCAACTCAAGGGTTTTAGTTTTCTCAACACATGATTCACTGTTTAAAATTGCCAAGATTTGAATAGAATTAAATTCTTTACTGAAGAAAGAAATTTTTAAGTTCAATTGTCTAGAATGAAAAGGAGTGGGAAAACAAACAGAGCTGAACCCTCAAATATGTCCTGGGTTCAAGCATTCCCTGACTGTGCAAGGTTATTTTTAGAAGCAGGATGGTTAAACTATTTTGAGAATATTGATGGACATCACACAGAGGTTTCATATAAGTTTGCTCAGGGATTAGATAAATATATTGTTACCTTTGACACCCTAAAGATTGAGCTTACCAGAGAAATAATAGTAGAGGCTATAGGGATTCCTGATGAAGGTGAATATTGGTTCAAGAAGGGTACCTTTTACCTTTGATTCACAGATTTACTTGCTTCCAAATGTGGTTGCAAACTGGGATAAAGGAGTACATATCCAGAAGTTCAAACAAGAGTGGAGAGAACCAATGAAAATTCTTCAAAGTTATGTAACTTGTGAAGGAAGATATGCATTTGTTTTTAAGTATCATTTTAGGTTTTTACAGCATCTTAATCATGAAGCAAAGATTAACCTTCCTTTATTTTTTCTTAAAAGTCTACAAAATATGTCTAGCAGGGTAAAGGAGCATCAAGACCATACTAAACAATCTATACTTCATCATGGTCTAATAAACATAATCATAAGTACTGTGCTTCAAAAGAAGGGAAAAACATGGGATTATTTTTTATTTTGGTCTGGGTTTCAATCTGAGAAAGAAGACCAAGATCAGAAAAGGCCACTGAATAAAGGACATAATTTGGTCAAGATGTTGAAGGAGAAGGTCATAGTCAAGAAAGAAGAAGAGAATGTACCAAAAAACTCTGTGACCCAAAGAGATGAAAATGTTGAAGATGAACAACAAACTAATATTAAGGAAGATTAAATATCAAAGGTAGAAATGAAGGATTTGGAGCATGTAGAAAATAGCCTCCATGAAGAAGTAAACCAAGAAATAAATGAAAGTTTTATAGAATAGGAACAAGTCCCTGTGGGAGTACAGTCAGAAGATAAGGAAAATTCATTGTTTGATGAAGCTAAGGTTGACACTGAACATGATGTACATAAATGTTTTGAAGAAGGGGTAATGTCACAAGGGATAAAAAGAAAGGTAGTTCAACTAGCCTCTATCAAACATCAAGGAAAAAATTTGAGCATGTTAGGGGAAATTGGGGCAGGTTGGATGCCTAAGACTAGACCCAAGAATAAACTTAGATTGAATATGAAGAAATTGCTAAATGCTAAACTAGCTCAGAAGAAAATTATAGTGATTGAAGACTCTTCATCTCCAGAAGAGTTAGAAGAGAATGAAGATTTAAATGTAAAGGAGATGAAGGGTAAGAAACTGATTATTTTAGAAGATAAGTTATCTTTCACTGAAACCAAAATTTCAAAAATATTTAAGGAAGTTCAAAAGAAGGTAATCTTAGACCCTCGTCAAGATGATTCAAAGAAGCAAAATTCAGTCATATCAAGTTTTTGTGCAGAGAAAGAAAAGGTTGTAGAGCCATCAGCCCAATGCAGTGTTGAAGTCAATGAATCTTCAGGGGTTCCTATGGCTATGACATAGCGGCTAGAGGAAGATGAAGAGATTTTTAAGAAATTGAAAATCCCTTGGATGCCAGAAGAAATTCATCCAGTTTCAGAAGGGAAGTGCATTGATTCAAAGAATGAGAATTTGCAGAGAAGTATTAAACAATACAAATATCAGGTAGATTACCTACATGAAACAAATGAGGGGTTAGTGACTGCTAACAAAAGATTGAGAGACGATTTAGAAGAGGTAAATAGCCACTATCAAGAGCTAATTGCAGTTTCTAAGGAATCTATGAAAAGGAAAAGACAGACACAAAGTCTGTATGCAGAATTGAAGTAAACCATTCAAGACCTAACACAGCAAAATCAGAGCTTTCAAAAAGAGTCGAAGAGTTGGAAACTGATCATCAGATAAAAAGAAAGAAGACTCAAGCTTTATAAGGGATACTCTTTTAGCAGAGGATGCTAAGGATTTGTAAAGTGCTTTAAAAATAGTGTTTATTAGTTAGTCTTTGAAAAAGTTAGTTTAATTTGTATGACTATATTTTTATTGAGTAAATTGGTAGTATGACCTAAAAAATAGTTTTTTTCAGTTATGTAACTATTTTTGGGAAACCAAGATAAAAGTAAGGCCGGAAAAAGACTGAGGGTTCAAATTTTTGTACAAGGGGAGGGTATCAAGCTACTATTTATGGAGCTAAGTGTAAAAACTCTTATGTATTCTGAATGACTGATTATGGAATATATGCAAACTATAAGCCCTATTTATCTTATCTGTTGGTTTCATTTTTGATTGGTTTAATCACTCAGCTGATGTATTCATTTCTTGTTTGAGGTTATTATTCATGAAATGCTTGTTAACTGTGGATGAAATTCAGTGTTGTGCTTATTGATTCTAGTTTATGTTTTATATATTACGCATCTCAGTCCTTAATTGTGCATGATTTAGTGTTTGTCTTAGGCCAGTGAAGTTTTTACCCTCTTGTTTACAAACTGTACAACAAAACTCTAAAAGATACATGTTTTATCTAATTTTGTATTTTCTTTTATGATATTGTGTTGGCTTGTTCTTTAGTAGTCTGAGAACAATTTCAGGCACTAACAGAGAGCATGACCAAAGTGTCGCAATAAATGCTCTAAAGACTTTTTCCATTTTATGGTAGTACAAAAAATTAAAAAGAAAACTCCTAAAACTTTACTGCTACCGCTCTTCTATCTTGCAATGACTCGAAAAACAAGTGTTAAATGTTCTAATAATTGACATTAAAGGATTATGACTGATATATTTTTAGTANAAATGTATATAAAAGTCATGTAAATAGTAAAAAATCAAAACATTTTACCATTTACCCATAGTGGAGAGCCTTTGGAGCATTTTCTTGGCCATATTTTCAGTCGCTGATATTGGGAACATCCACCATCAGATTCACACACCGTTAGTTCCAGGTAATAGCATAGACCCTACTCTTTCATTTCATGCCTTCAATTTTGATTTTTGGTGGTGTTTTGGGCTTATATGGAGAACCCTAAAACCATGGAAGCGGGCACCGCTCTTATCCCTTCTGGGATAACCGGTACCCCACTCAAACCGCGCCGAAAACACTGCACACAAAAGATGCCACCACATGTACTAAATGGGACATAGGTGGTGCCAACCGTGGATAAATGTAAATGTATGCACAAGAAAAATTACCTCATTTTTGGTGATTTGAATGAATGGGAATGCTTCTAATTAGTCTTGTGATGGTTTTTGATAGGTTCTTATTGATAAAAATGGTCATATGGAAAGAGAGGAAACATGACAACGACGATGCCTTTGTTGAACGAAATGTGGGTTGCATAGCCACGTTGAGAGACTACAGAATCTTAAATCTATTCCGTACACCTAGTATGGTATTTCATGAGTGACTACTAGATCATATACTCCGGATGTGGAATCCAAAGAAACAATATTTCAAGGTTGGCGCTCACATATTGACATTTGAAGTAGAGGACATATACTTCCTGATAGGCCTTTCGAAATGAGGTGCTCCCATCTCTTTGATTGGTTCCTATGGGGGGGGAATTACTACTTAAGAGTTGATAAACCGCCACTACATTCCTGAGACTAGGATATCGGGGAAGAAAATTCCTAAAAGTAGTGGTGGATGTCCCTCTACAGACCATGTTGCTTGCCATGCAGAGAGTGGCAGGAAGCCAAGGGGTACACCAGGCATCTAGAGCGCATATTCTCTATGCCATAGAGGCCATGGCACATACAATATTCAACTGGGTATAAGTTCTACTTTTGATCTTCAAGGATCAGCTGACCAAGTGTCGGCAGGGGGAGCTGAAGCAATTTGGTTTTGGTTCCATTCTAGCTTGCTTATTTTTCGAGCGGGTTCCATAGATGATACCCCAGGTGGTCTTTATAGAGTTGAGGGCATGGGACCCTCGCATGCAAAGGTAGGCCTGGATTATGGCCCGTACTGGAGCGGGTAGAGGCAAGGTAATGTTTGGTGACCCGTTCTTTCGATGGTTGAGAGATCAGCTCCTCATGGTGGAGGACTATACATATGCAGGCTTTGACGTCAGTGGTGACCTTGACCTAACGCTCCCACCTGGTAGGCAGTGGGGTGATATTGGTAAGAAACAAAATACCCTAAAATGGAAATAGTGTTTTTATGTTTTGATGTTTTATATTTTTTATGTTTAGTAATGAGACTTGAATGTTTTCATGTAGACGTCGGAGCAGCAGGACCTAGGGGGAGCCTCCCCACTGGACAGGAAAGCTGGAGCCTGTTTTGTATCATAGGGAGATGATGTGGCAAGGGAGTTTGAGGAGAACCTAGAGATTTTGACTCTAGACATCCCAGATGCCTCGATCGATGACCTCCCACTGAGGTATCAAAGGCCTATAGCGGGAGTACTGGGTCATTTTAGCGGACTGCTACATACAGTAGCCTAGGAAGTGATGTGTTAAAATGAGCATCATTAGAGGATGAGTGCATGATGTATCCATTGAAAGCTGATAGCTTTAGGACTTTTGTATGATGATTTTTTACCTGAAATCCTACGTGCTTTAGATGAGGTCTCGTGACCTATTTTTTTGTAAAACATGTTCATATATATATACATACTTCTACTTGGTGTTTATATGTCTCAAATGGTGAATTTATTTTACACGATTTTTATGTGTCTTTTATAGTTTATTTACATTGAACCATGTTTGATTTTGATGTCATGAATGGGCAATATGCCAATATAGGATGTAATTAGCCAATAAGTTAGCAACTACATTGTGTTCCCTACGGATATGCCTATAGGTGATAGTTTCAAATGACCTTTCTAACAAACATATCCTCTATAAGAGACAGAGAAGCACATGAGTACTAATGGCATAGACATGGTTTAGATGACAAACCACAAGTTGTGAGTTTATCAAGACTACCAACTTGCAAACATTTTGGGAGGCAGCTTCAGTTAGAAGACCTATGACTACTCGATACTTGGCGATATTGTTGGTAGCGGGACCAATACAAACCGCTCCTGAACTGACGAAATCGTAAGCTAGGGAATAGAGAACCCAAGCAACTGAGGCAATATTCAAGGTGTGGCAGCAAGCACCATCAGTGAAGTTGTATAAAGCCATATGCTCTGCACGACCAAAACATGGTATAAATGGATACAGATACTAAACTCAAAACCATATTGAAAATACTTAAGCACACTGAAAGTAAAGTAATATACATATATACAAGATACTATCCAAGAGGGATATAGGCATAGTACCTTTTTAGGTACAACCCATTGTGAGGTTGTCCTAAGGGATTCCATCATATTCCATGATCTCGTAGGCCCCTTTCTCTAAAACTTTGGAAACAACGAAAGGACCGTACCACATGGATTCGAACTTTCCTTTCCCTAGTTTGTCATATCTCTGATCATAAGTCAAAACTAGGTCACCCTCATTAAAGGAATGAGGCTAGAAAGACTTTTCATACTACACCATGACATGTTTCTTGTGTGCCTCATTGGCCAAGGCAACATCTCTTATAGTTTTGTCAAGGTTGTTCAAGTATAAAAATCTCTCTTCCTCTGTGGAAGTGTTTGGGAGAATTTTGATGGCAATTTTCAAGGATGGAATCTGACATTGAATTGGCAAGATAGCTTCGAGTCCATAGATAAGATGGAAAGGTGTGAAACTAGTATCTATTTTCACTGAAGTCCTGTAAGCCCAAAGAGCGGAGAAAATGATATGGCGCCAGTTGGATTTATGGTCTCCAACCATCCGATGAAGCATCAATCTCAAAACTTTGTTAATGGCCTCGACCTGACCATTAACTTGCAGATAATAGGGCGTAGAGTTTTTATGATGAAAACCTAGCTTGGCACTTAGTTCCTCCATCATTTGATTACAGAATTGTGATATGTGATCAGTAAATATGGACTACGAGACTCTGAATCTCACTATCAGATGATTGAACAGGAAGAGAGTGGCAGTATTACCATCCTCTGCATATGTAGGCATGGCCTCAGCCCACTTTGTAAAATAGTCAATGGCTATGATGATGTAACCATGACCCCTGGCTGAGGTAGGCTTACAATGCATATAATCAATCCCCAATTTGGCAAAAGGGCCAATGGCAATGATGGGGTGTAGTAGAGCAGGATGAGTTTGCTTTTTCGGATAAAAATGTTGACAGGGTGGGCATTTCTTTACATCCTCGTGACAATATTTAAAGACTGAAGGCCAGAAATAGCTAGTGCAAAGGATTTTTTATGCTGTAGCCATCCCAGATAAATGACCGCCACATGCTCTAGAGTGGCAATCGTTCAATACTTGCTCAGCTTCCTCGTGGGTAAGGCGTTGCTGGAGAACGAAATCGATACCACGTCTATACAAAGTGTCATTCAAGATGAGGTAGTATTTTGTGTGGTGATGGATATGGTGGCAATCATCATGGGATAGATTTGGATGAAATATTTGTGTTTGGAGATAAATGAGCAAATCTCCATACCATGGGTGAGTAGTGCTTATCAGGAACAGGAATTCCATCAAAACATAGGGAAGATCAGACATGAGCTCGGCAAAGACCAAGGATTTCTTTGATGTGGATTTGGCAAATTCTAGATCAAACTCTTGTAGTATGACTATCCATCAAGAGTACTTGCCCCCGAGCACCTGATAGGTTTGGATGTAATACATAGGGTTCTAGTCTGCTAATATGGTGGTTGTGCAGAACAAAATGTAGTGACAAAATTTTTGAACAACAATGACTGTGGCCAATGCTAATTTTTCTACGCGTGAATATCGGGTTTTGGAATCCATAAGATTCTTATTGGCATAAGAGAAAATAATTTGAATAATCTGGGGGTTGTATCATGGGTGAATGAGTCAAAGCATGTTTGAGATTATCAAAGGATCATTGGGCTTGGTCATCCCGATAGAACGGAGTGTCCTTCTTAAGGAGACACATATAACCATGTGTTTTCTCTGCAAAATTGCACACAAAACGACGGAGAAAGTTCGCATTCCCTTGCAAACTTTGGAGTTCTAGAAGGTTGGTTTGCACTGGAAGAGATAAAATAACTGCAATTTTCAATGGATCTATCTATATGCCATCCTTAGAAACCACAAAACCTAACAGGAATCTCATCTCAACACAAAAAAAACACATTTATGAGGATTGATCTGTATGTTGTAATGATGACATCTCAGGAAAATGTCTCTAAGATGACCAGGGTGGTCCTCTCATCACTGTGAATGAGCAAGGAGGTTGTCAAGGTATGGTTCAATAATATGCTTGATATCATGAAACGCATATGAAATAGCATGCTAGAAAGTGGATGCAGTGTTTTTTAGGCCAAATGGTAACTTCCTATATGCAAAGGTTTCCCATGGGAAAATGAATGTTGTCTTGTGCTGATCGGTGGGTAAAATCTCAATCTAATTATAACCTAAAAATCCATCCATAAATGAGAAGATGACACTTTAGGCACAGTTGTCGATAATTTGGTCAATGTACGGAGTGGGAAAGTTGTCTTTGCGACAAGCTTTGTTCAAATCTTTCAAATCGATGCAGACTTGTTGGCAGTCAACAGCAACCCCTTCATTTTCTCTGTAGTGATGAAAAATGATCAGTTCTCTTCTATGATTATTTTTTTAAAATATTATAAAAGAGTGCCTTCAGAATCTTCGATTCTGAAGGTACTCTCAATTATAGAAGAGTTAAGAGTCGTATTAGAAATTTATGAAAACACTCTCATAAATTTGACAAATTAGTAGTTGTCAATCTTGTAAATTTTATATATGATCAATTTTATCATTATTAATCCATCCTATTATATTTATTGATTTAGGATATTTAAGGTATCGTATGCTAATTTGTTTTTAATCAAGATACATTTTGAATTTGTATAAAACTTGGTTTTGATAAGATATTTATTATCATAAGTTTTTGAAATTCTTATAACTAAGGGTGATTTATTAATTAAAATATTTTCATTAAAACTAAGGTTTAGATTTCACATATAACTCAATCTTTTAATATCATATCATTGCTTTATAAAATTGTACATATATATCATAAAATAGCTAGAGTGCAAACGTATGTATATTATTTTGAAATTTTCGTTTCTCACATAAATATAATCATAATAGTTTTATGAGCTTTGTATCCTATCACATCTTGTTTTGAGACATAAGTGATTAGGATTTCATAAACTATTTAAAACTATATTTTGAAATAAATTACATGTATATATATGGTTTGGGTGTGAATGGTGATGGCTATTTAGTTGTAATTTCAGAAACCCTGGGAACAATATGGATTATTATGACAAATCCACATCATCCTGTTTATAAACACGATTGCATTCCATGTGTAATTATGGGTTATTATCAATTGATAGTTATGATTACGGTACAAGATTCATATGGCTAAATTGATAACATCTGTTTACAAGGATCACTGCATAATGATTGAATTCATATTGGCATGAGGATTTGGTTTAATTGTTAACACCTATCAATTTAATTGACAGCTGTGGGTTTAATGATGAAATAGTATCAATGGAATTCAATTCCATAAATGACTGATAGCCATTCCTATTCATGATGTTGTACGAGTCCATCATTCCAGACTGGGTGTTATTAATGTTTTTTATTTATAATACCTGAATTGAATGATTTCTAATATTAAGGATTAGTTAGATACTGTTTTCTGAAGAATTTAGTTAGTCATGGCTAGTATGTCCATTTATCATAGCGAAAAGCACTGGTTGTTGTTCTCATCATTTCCAAATTTGGTTAACATGGCCAAAATTGGGGTTCTTGTTTCTGTCACATATGAATCAATTGAGGATTTGACATTTCACATAAATTCCTTTTACTTGGGTGCCTATTCCTTCGATTTTCACGACTTCATTTGTTTCAACCCATAACCAGAGTTGCAGTGAGGAAACAATGGCTCCTCTCAGCTGATTTGAAATTTAAGGGCTTGAGCTGGTTGAAGCCAATGAGAAAGTCGCTTTACTGTTTGAAAAGATCAGATGGGGTCAGTTTTTTAGATGTTTTGGTGGCCATAACACAGAGGTTACCAAACAATTTGCTATGAGTTTTAGGGAAAATGTAGCTCAGACTGGGAATGTTAAGTTTATAATTGATGAGGATAAGATTGGAGAAGCTACGAATCTTCCTCAAATTGGAGAACGTTGGTTTAAAGGAGGAAAGGTTGATAAGAATAAATGTCGGTCATTACTGTTACCCTTACCTTCCAATGCAAAGTTGAAGAGTGGGGTTTCAGTTAAATTTTTAAAACCAGAATGGCAAGCGTTTTATGAAATCCTAGTCAGGTATGTATCTTGTGATGGCCGATTCTCTCATATGCATTATTATCATCCACGATTACTGTTAGCATTGAAAGGTTGTAAGCTCAACCTTCCATTTTACTTACTGCAAAGTCTGAAGAAAATGGCACGTTCAGTGTAAAGTACCATAGGCAATTCTGATAGAAGTTTGTTCCACCACAGTTTGATTAAAATTTTAATCTAGCATCAGTTGTCTCTTAGCTATAAATCTTGGGATGAGTTCTTGGTTGAAAATAAACTAGGGTCAACACAGTATTGGCCAAACCCTCCCCCTAAAACTTGTATGAAGCGTAAAGCTCCAGCAAAATCCGAAGTTGATGATATTCATAAGGCTAAGTTAAGGGATAATAAACTACAGGAAGCAAGTCCACCTATAGGTACTTGTATTAGTAATGATGGAATCATGAAGGTCGATCCCTATTATGCTGAGACAAACATGGACCAATCCCTATCTAAAAAATGCTTCAGTACAGCTACAAAGGTGGATGGTAGATTGACAAAAGATGAAGATGTTGATGCTGTTAATCATGAAAACCCCTCTGAGTTATGTACTCCTAAAAAACATGGTGATGAATCCATGTGAAAACTTGAACAGTTAGCGCAGGTTTGTTGTGACAAAGGGGGTTTTGAGCCAAAATTTCTTGTGTTCGTTCGTACATGAAGAGTCACTACAAGCATGAATACAATAACTACAACCTCTGTTCCTACAACCACTCAACAGAATGCTCAGCCAGTTATTGTCCATCTTGAGGATGATGTTTCATATTTGGTTCCCGAAACGACACATATGGATGAACCTATTCTCATAGATAATAATTGTGAAAAATCATTGGCCAAAAACATTACTGAGCCAGGTAAGTTTGAAGCAACCCCATCATGTATGGATGCTTGTGGTTCTGGCCCTGAGCCATCGTTTATGAGCATTCCATCACTAGATCAATATGTGAATAATATTTATTCTTCTCAGTCAGATGATTCATGTCGTGACTAGGAAGAAGAAACCCTCCAACAGGTCCTTGACAGAGTATACGAAACCAAAATCGCTGAATTGAAAAATGAATTAAAAGAATGTCGAGCAAACCCAACCTTAAAAGATGAAGAAAATAAAACATTTAGGGCAGAATTACTAAATTGGGTTAATATATGGAAGGACATGAATTTGAAGAAGAACCGATACAAGAAATCCAAACAATCAATGATAGACACAAACCAGCACTTGCTTGAGCAAGTAGATCGACAAAAGCTAATAATCAACAGGCTCAAAGATAAACTTTCTGAAGACAAAAGAGTAATCAATCTACAAAATAGAGCCTGATGATGTTTCTATTTTGGCTATATGGTTTATCCCTCTTTTGACAGGTAATAAATGTTTTTAAGAGCATACCTGCAAAATCGTAGATTTTGCAGGCATGCATATAATTTGTTTGTTTTATTGTTATTTCTGTTAACATGGTTTTAATAAGATTTTTATTTTCGTTTGTATAGGTGTACATGGTATCGCTATCCTTAGCAAACACAAGATTTTTCGGATCACAGTTGGCATACATTGATGCTTCTGGAAAGATTGGAGTTTCAATATGGTCACGAATATGTCAGTCCCCATGAATCAGGAGATAATATAGGCTAGTCGTTTTATTAACATTTTTTATCTCATAGTAATGTTTGTGACAAGTGCCTTTTTGAAGAGATTCGATGCACTTAAATAGGGATAGGACTCCTATGGTATTGATTATAGCACTTATTAGAAACTAAAGTGAAAGACTAGTGGGGTTATATAAACTAGTAATTTCGATGTAATAGGGAGGGAGTATAGGAAGAAAAACATCATTGAAATATCATTTCAGTACTAGTTTTATCTCTTTACTGGGGTTTTATCTTCGGAGGAGGAGTGTGACTGGAAATTCTCAGACTGGTATCACTATTTGGTACTATTTTTGAATACTTTTAAATATGTTTCAATATATCATCTTCTAGTTATACTATTGATACAATTATACTTGGTTATGATTGTATTCATTATCTGATATTACACTCTGTCAACACAATATTGCTATTTGAATGAGTATGTTATTATAATTGAATTAACCAATATTTTTATTGAAAATTCGAAACTTAATAATATATATTTATGTTTGTTTTAATTTCATTTGTATTATTACAACATTTTCATTATGAACATTATCTTTTATTCAGATATTTAGTGTTGGTTATTAATTGTTAATTAATAAAAAATTCAAGAAAACTTTAAAGTAGTTGTCTATTTTAAATTTTCTGTTATGGTAAATATATAGCAAAATGATTTAGTGTGAATGGTTTAAATATTTTCATTTAAATATTACCCATTTATCTTTCTATTTACTTGAAATATTAATTGATAATTAATATAGTATTTAAATTGCTCTCAGCCGGGATAGAATAATTTAGTTAGTGTTATTTTAGTGTAGCCTACATTTAACAGTTGTTAAATAGGATTAAGTTAATTTCACAATAGTTATAATAGTCTTTCTGAATTTTGAATATTCAAAACAAAATCCTCAAAAATCGAAGACTTTCATTAAGAAAGCAATTTTAGGATAACTTAGGTTTTAGAAAACTAATTTTAGGGTTTATTTATATAGAAATAAGATTAGGATAAATTTTTACTGAATTTTAGTTTCTCCTTAAGAGAAAAATTTAGTTGGTAGCAGGACCATAACCTGCAATATTTTGTCATGCCAAACACACCGAAGGCTGCTTTAAGCTACTTGTGTGGGATTAATCTCCTTAGTTGGCCTAGGTCAGAAAATCAAGCCAATAAGACTCTAATGGTACCTTGGTTTTTATTGACAGGGACGATGTTCGATACCCATTCCGTCAGGGGTACGAGATAAATAAACCCCGGTTTGAGAAGTTTCTCTATTTCAACTTTGATAGCTGCGGCTTTCCATGGATGGACTTTCCTTATTTTTTTCCTAACAGGTTTAGCAGTGGGATAGGTTTTTATTTCATGGACCACAATGGATGGGTCTATCCCCTGCATTTATTCATAAGACTAGGAAAAAATATCGCGGAATTCTTTGAAAAGCGCTCTGTATACTTCATATTCTTCTGTTGAGAATTTCTTCCCAGCATGAACATGCTCAAGGGTACCAATCTTGGCTGATATGTCAATTGGATTTATTTGAGTAATGTTCCATAGGTTTCCTTTAGAATATGTGTCTTGCAAAAATATAGGAGTTTGAGGTGTGTTGACAATATCAGTGGAAAAAAGTGATGCAAAATCATGGTCTACTAAACTGGTGTTGAGGAGGAACAAGGATATATGATGATGATCCTCCCAGATAGGCTCATTCAAACTCATGATCTCCATAATGAACTCATCAAAAGAAAAAGCCTCGGAGAGAGAATCCAAAATAGGAAGAGAGGGTTCTAAACAGTAGGGCACGTGGTAAGGGTCCGAAGCCACCAGATGAAGTTCATCAGTGTGGTCATCGGAAAGGGTTTGGATAACATTGTACATTTCTTCATGCGGAACCAATGGGGTGGTCTAAACAATTTGTTTTCCCTTTGGATCATAATCAAATGACGAAATCATATTTAGTGTCGCTGTGTTTGTGTTAGGAGGAGTGGATCGAAAAATCCCCATAAGGGACAAATCCTTCAACATGCCTACCCCAATCGATTGGTAAGGAGGAGGGGACTGGCCTAACATATGGACGTTATTAGCCGTAAAGGTAGTAACATCCGGTGTATATAAATCGAGCTATTCAATGGTGACAATTATCCCTAGATGCAAAAATTGGACAGTTCAAAATACCGTCGAAGCGACAACAGTCATAGCGTAAAACAAATTTATTCTTAGAAGGAGGTTGTAATCTAACGGGGCATCTACTACTTCCACTTGAATAGAAACATATTTGTCCCCAAGCTCGACTAAAAGGGCTGGTATGAGACCATGGGGCTGGAAACCTCATCCATCAAAGGCTTTCAGAGTCGTAGGTGATGTTATAAGCTCGGGCGAGCCAATAGCTTTCCAATAAGACAGGGACAAAACCGAAGTTGAAGATCCTTTGTCTAATATAGTTCTAAAGACCTTCTTTCCAACTAATTTCATTATGATTTTGAAAGTGAGTTTGTGAGGTAGTCTAGAATTATAGTTCTCAACATTGAAATGAATCAAATTAGTATTGTCTAGGTCTAAAGCTCCTAATGCAGTTAACAAGTTTTTGCGTTGTGTTGGACAACTTTGGAGTACTTCCAAGGTAAACATTATCTTCCACTACATTATAAAATTGAGTAGCTCAGGAATTAGGGTTAAAAACAACCTTCCTAAGAGTACTATTTGGTGGATGCAAAATCATGTCAAGATTAGGCTTCTCGATGGTTAGGGGAATAGTAGATGAGGATTTGGGAGAACTAGTAGAGGGAGCTTTTCTTGAAGAAAAATTGTCTTCTTTCTTCTCTGCAGGTTTGTCATAACTCTGAATTTGAGTTTGCAAACTAATAGTATCCGAGGAAATCATGTGAATTTCCTCTAAAGAACTAGAGTTTCCTTGATTTGACATGACGAGGACACTCTTTTGTGAAATGGTCACCTCCGCATATCAGACATGGATATTATGCTTTTCTTTTCCCTTTATTGTTTTAATTGGTGGTTGGTTTGGGATTGTCCTATTGGTCTCCAGGTTTTCTCCTTTTAGCTTTACCTTTGTTTTTATTGTTGCCAGGTGTTTGAATACTCTGAACGGAATTGACCTCGTTGGAAACCTTGGGAGTTGAAGGAGTAGGGGTGGAAGTTTGGGGCTACTTGGCATGTTTTGTTGCTGATGGGGACTAGATTGAACCAATAATCCCATCAACTGGGACTTCTGCTAGTGGCTTTGCAGGATCGATGCTTGGGCGAGGAACTTGAGGGATCAAGTCATACAATGTTCCAGATTGGGAATAGACCAAGTCCACATATTAGGCTTGACTAATGGATTTCTCTTCAATAATGGCACCACCCATAGCCACATCTCAGTAAATCGAATGCAACAAAGATTTAGTAAACCAATCATCTAACAACTGATTTGGGATAGGAGCCTTAGTAAGTCTTCTCCGCCTTCTCCACTCATGGATATGATTGGATATGTGGGTGGAGGTGTTCCATTGCAAATAATTTAAGACATCAGTACCCCTTTCATAACATATAGGAAGATGAAAGTGTGTAAGAAACACAGTTTCCAATGAGCCAAAATCCACAAACGAATGTTGCGGGAGTTCAATATACCATTTCGTGGTTGTACCGGCCAAAGTTACCTGAAAGAGTCTTAAACGAACTGAATCATCCATAAGGGATTTTGAAGAACACCACAAATGTAATGTCATGACATGGTTTTTTGGATCATCTCCCTTCTTCCCATCGAATTTTGGAATGTCCGATGGTAACTTTACTAGAATGGGAGGCCGCAAGGGGTTATGTCAAATGGGATCATTAATCAACTTGGACAAATCAGGAAAGTCCAAAGTTGCTATGAAAGGTAACTGATGACTAGGTTGCACATACTGGTAATATTGATATGGCATATAAGTAGCAGTGGGACCGTAAGTAGACTGATAGACAGGCTGTTCTGATGAAGAACCACCGAAAGATCCACCGACAGGGGGTTGATTTCTGACATCATGACCATTAGGGCCCCTAGGGCCTCTGGGAGGAGGACCACCAGGGATTCCAAGACCACCAATATCACCTAGACCACCAGGAGGAGGACCACCAGACCCTCCAGGACCCCTGGTAGGTACACCTCTGGAGCCTCCGGAACCACTAGGAGGAGGGACACTAGAACCTTTGGGACCATTATGACCATGAGGAGGAAAGCCACCAGGCCCTCCATGACCATTAGGTCCCCCAAGGGGAGGACCTCCATAAGGTGGTCCTCTGACACCCCCAAAATATGTATAGGTATCCCCCCAATAGCTGGCATGTAAAACTAGTTAGGTTGCCCCCATGCCGTGAAAGTGTTACTAGGATATGGAATTCTAGCATAAGGCATTCCTATAGGATTGGGTTTATAATTAATGTTTCCAAAAGGTACTTGGTTTGCTATGTAACCATACCCCCAAGAGTTTTGATTGGTTATCGGTTGTTCCCCCTAGGGCTCACCTGAATTGGATCGAGGGTTAACCACATTTGTGTGGGTGGGAAGGACATAAACTATAGATTGCTCTATACTAGAGGTCTTCCCATGAATAGCTACAATTCCAGTGACATATAATGTAGTTTGTGCTAGGGATTTCCCCCTGGCACTAGAAGGTATTGATAAAACAGGAATTGAATGTTGAGCCCAGCTAGGTGCGGAAGACCCAGGAGGATTTGGAACAGACATAATATGGGAGGTGGTGGGGTTGGTAGTTTGACCTAGATTATGTGGAGTCACATTGCGATCTAGAATCAGTTAAATGGGTCTTATAGAATCGAAAAGTGAAGGATATCCCACAGGAACAACTACGGAATGAGGTGGTGGTGTGCCCAATATGTTATCTATTTTCTTCTCAATTTCCTGTGCATAGAGAATAGCTGCCTAGTATTGTCTACATTCTTCTTCATTTGGTGAAACTTATTCAGAAAAGTTTAAACATGTGACAAATAAGGCAATGGCTTTTCCTATAGAGGTATCCCAAAATGGAGCATTGGTACCATAATCTGGACGGGTAGTATCATCAACATGATCTTCTATGGGAGAATGGAATGAAGTATTACCCCGATGTTGATGTAATTGTAACTTCATAATATATTCACTTATGTATCTTATGTACTATACCCCGATGTTTATTCCAGGATGTGTTTGTAATGTAATTGAGTCATTTCATGCCCTAATTTTCTAATCAGGAGTTTCTATAATGCAATCAAGTCATTTCAAGTCAATGCGGGTAACCCTCCTATTGGTCAAGGGTTAAAGTCCTTCAGTTCTGGGGCACTAGGTTTCTTAGAATTACCTAGTGAATTTGACCCTAGTAGGGATTAGTCAAGTAGGGAATTAGTATAAATAGAGAGCTAGCCTCTCTATTTATCACATACTCACTTAGACTTAGTTGTAGCGCATAGCTGAGGAAGAAGAAGACACCGGGGCTAGGAAGAAATAGGTTACTCCTGTTGGGAGATCATCTTACTATTTTGGGGTTTTACTTTTGGTGTTGATTATATGTCTGAGGAATTTGTGGGGTTTTCTCTATTTATGGTTTCCACGAGGAAAAACACTATGTTCATTGTCTCTTTTGTTTGATTGTTGTGCTTTTTATTCTCTTAGTTAAATATCCTAATATAATGCTAGCTTAATGTTAAAAATCTAACATGGTATCAGAGCTAACCTGAGAAGAAGACACAGTGCAGCTATGGGAACTAGGGATTCCTACTTTGTGGATCTCTCTCCATATTTTTTCAGCAAAAGAAGTTTGGAATAACTCTCCTCCCTAGGGTGCATCTTTCTGTCGAAGTAGAATCCAATTCTGAGGTTTTTTAGTTTTGGACCCGACACTACTACCAAAAATTAGGGCTTTCCATAGAAGTGGAATTTTTCAGTGAGCCTAGGCTTGGATTGATCTCCTCCTCAAATCTGAATTTAGGGATCAATATCAAAGCATTTGGTTTGATATAACTTTGAAAAAGGAAAACCCTAATATGCTCCTAAACCAACACTACAGAATTTTAGCTCCAAATCCAAATTTGACATCTTGACCTGGTAAGATCTAAATCTTTTGTATTTCCATTTGAGGTTCTCAGTTAAAATGTCTCATCATACCAATCTTGATGAAAAGCTTGAGGGAGTTGATAACTTCCGAGCCTGGAAGTATAAGTTCTCCGTTGTCCTGGAAGAAAATGAGTTGGACTCTTATATCACTGAGGAGGTTCCAGTTCCAAAGAGAGATGAGGCTAAGGCCTTACACAAGAAGAAGTTGGTTATGGAAAAGAGGATTATCGCTGATTCAATCAAGGATCACCTCATACAACAGGTGTCCTCCCTAAAGACACCTAAAGATATGTTTGATTCCCTAACCAAACTGTTTGAAGGAAAGAACATAAACAGGAAAATGACTTTGAGGAACTAGTTGAAGAATGTGAAGATTCAGAATGAAAATACCATCCAGTCTTACTTCACAAGAGTCTCTTAGATCAATGAACATCTAGAAGTAGTAGATGAAGAAGTGGAGAATTTTGAGATTGTAATGACCACCTTGAATGGTCTCCCTAGGACATGGGACTCTTTCATTGAAGGGATTTGTCCCAGAAATAAGTTAGTCAAGTTCAATAGACTTTGGGAAGAATACTCAAAAGAAGAATCTCGGATAGCAGCTCGAGAAGAAAAGATGGGAAGTGAAGATCAAGCTCTCGTAGTTCAATCCAAGAAACCCAAAAGGGACCATCATCATCATAATTCTAAAGGTAAGCACTCTTCCCACAAAAAATCTCAACTCAGATGTTATACTTGTGATGAAATAGGACACTTTGCTAGAGATTGTCCTAAAAGCAAAAGAAAGCCTCACAAGAAGAAAAACAACAAGAGAAGACATCATGCTCATGCTGCAAAGGATGATGAACCTTCCACAAAGAGAACCAGATATGAAAGTGAAGATTCTTCAAGTGATGAACAATATGTTTTTATTTTCGTTGTCACGGGAAACATCACACATGGAAGCAATGATTTGCTCATAGATAGTGGGGCTTCCAAACATATGATGAGATTCAAAGAGTATTTTGTGAGACTATTAGAACATGAATCGCCTCACAAGGTGAATCTCGGAGATGACTACCAGTATCCAATAAAAGGCAATGGAAAATACTCCTATAAGCTAGACTCTGGAAATTCCATGAAGATGAAGGATGTATTGTTTGTACCACGAATCAAGAAGAACCTCCTCTCCATATCTACATTAGATGCAAAAGGCATGAGGGTTGCATTTTTAGATGGCCAAGTTCTCACGTGGCCAAAAGGAAAGACCTTCGATGATGCAGTAGTAATTGGGGAACAATAAGGAGGTATATACAAATTGAAGGGCCATCTAGAACAAGCTTTAGTCCATGACACAATAGAGTGAAATGAGCTTTGGCATAGAAGGTTTGCACATGTGCATTATAGAGCACTACTACTTGCAAGCGAAGCTATTGAAGGTCTTCTAGAAATTCAATCAAAACATGATGGAGTCTACAAAGAATGTGCGAAAGGAAAGAATACAAAGAAGACATTTCCATGTAGTGAGAGCAAAGCAAAAGGAATCTTGGAAATCATCCACTCCGATGTATGTAGACCAATGTCATTGTTATATTTTTAACATTAAACTAGCATTATTAGGATCTTTAACTGAGAGAATAACAAGCACACCAATCAAACACAATAAACAATGAACATGGTGTTTTTCCTTGGGGAAACCATAAATGGAGAAAACCCCGCAACTTCCTCAAATATAGAATCAACACCAAATAGAAAATCCCAAAATAGTAAGATGATCTCCCGACAGCAGTAACCTCTTTCTTCCTAGCCCTGGTGTCTTCTTCTTCCTCAACTATGCACTACAACTGAGTGTGAGTGACTGTGTGATAAATAGAGAGGCTCACTCTCTATTTATACCAGTTCCTAACTTGACTAAACCCTACTAGGGCTGACTTCACTAGGTGAGTCTAATAACCCTAGTTACCTATAACTACGGGGACTTTAACCCTTAGACAAAAGGAGGGTTACCCACAATGAATTGACATGAATTGTTTACATCATAGATCCTCCCGATCAGAACATTGGGGCAAGACATGACTCAATTACATTACAGACACATCCCAAAATAAACTTCGAGGTACAATACATAAGATACATAAGTGAATACATTCCAAAGTTACAATTACATCAACACTCCCTCTTAACTAGGAAGGTATTCTTTCGACACAATTTTCAGGACTGGTCTTCTTCTCTGTATTGACTGGATCATCTCGTCATCTTCATCTTCAAGTTGTCTTCATCTTCAAGCCTTTTTTGTCTTCAAGTCATCATCGGCTTCAAGTCACTTTCATCTTCAAGTCTTCTTCATCATGGAATCTGCATCATCACAACCACTGGATTCAACACTGCTCAATCATCACTGTATCATCTGGATCGTCATTGTATCATATGGATCATCACTTGATCTAGATCATCATCAAGTCTAGATCATCATCACATCTGGATCATCGCTTGATCTGGATCATCATCAAGTCTAGATAATCGTCATCATCAGTGCTATCTCTCAATTCTTCTTGTCACAGGAAGTTCTACAGAGCCAGCCCTTTTTCATGCTGGTTGTAGGACTACCCTTCATGTCGGTCTTCATCATCACTTATATCTAACCCTAAGTTAGAATGGCCCGCCCAGCTCTTACATCTGACCTCATCTTGTCAGAAAGGCATGCCCAGCACTCACATTTGACCTCATCTTGTCAGAAAGGCCCACCACTCACATCTGACCATGTGTAAACACATCATGGTAGAATGGCTCAACACTTATATCCAACCATGTGTGAACACACCACATTGGAAAGGATCTGCACTTACATCCAACCATGTTCGAAAACACCGCATCGGAAAGGCTCAACACTTATAGTCGACCATGCTCGAAAGTACCGCATCGAAAAGGCTCAGCACTTACATTCGACCATGCTTGAAAGCACCGCATCAAAAGGGATCTGCACTTACATCTGACCATGCTCAAAAGCACCGCATCGGAAGGGCTCTCAGTCCCAGACTGAGGATTCCTGGTAACTTTCTAGGTGCCTCCATTCTCCCAGAGAATGGCATCAACCCTTATATTTGATCAAGTGGGACACATCCTTCAATCACATCAGAATGGCCATGTGTTCAGATCTGATCATATAAGAATACATCTTACAGTCATATCAGAATGGCCCTTAGTCCTAGACTAAGTTTTCCTGGTAACTGACAAGGCACTTCCATTCCAAGAATGGCATTTAGCCCTTACATCTGATCATGTAGGGACCAATCCTACAGTCATATCAGAATGGCTTAGCACTCATATCTAACATGTAAGGAACCAAATCCTCTCACCATGATAGAATGGCTCATCCCTTACATTTGACCATGGAAGGAACCTAATCCTCTCACCATGTAAGAATGGCTCTTGGTCTCATCATTTCCCCTTGATGAGAACCTCGATCTGGAGAACACCAAGATTCTCCCTGAAGTACTCAAAATTCACTCTAGCCAATGGCTTTGTCAATACATTAGCTATCTATTCCTCCATCGCAACATAATGGAGCTTCACTGCTCCTCTCTGCACCATATCCCTGATATAGTGATACTTGATCTCGATATGCTTTGACTTGTCATGGAACACATGTTTATTTGAAAACTTCACATAACTCTGTTTGTCGCAATATATACAAGTAGCATCCATCTGGAGATCAAATAAATCAGATAGTATTTTCCTCAGCCATACTGCCTCACAACTAGATGAACAAGCTACAACATACTCTACTTTAGTTGTACTCAGTGCCACACAGGATTGCTTCCTGCTAAACCAAGAGATCACACCTGATCCCATACTAAAGCAAAATCCTGAAGTGCTCTTCCTATCGATGGCACTACCTGCCCAATCTGAATCAACATAACCCTCTAGGTTAATCTTTTTATTTTCCTCGTACTTGAGCCCATAATCAACTATACCCTTCAGGTACCTCAAAATATGCTTTGCAACAATCAAGTGAAAATGTCTCGGATCTGTCAGGAACTCGCTCAAGGTGTTCACAGCAAAGCAAATATCTAGTCTTGTGTTCGTCAGGTACATCAAGGACCCAATCATTTGACAATACATCATAGCATCAACCGCTTCTAATGAAGCATCACTCAATAGCTTTAGGTTTGATGCCATATGTGTGGTTACGGCCTTGCAGTCCATCATCTCGAATCTCTTAAGAATCTCTATTGCATAATTCCCTTGTCCAAGGAAGATTCCATCTGCATTCTACCACACCTCCATGCCTAAGAAATAGTGCATCATACCCAATTCCTTAATTTCGAACGCGGTAGCAAGTTTCCTCTTCATATCAGCAATCAACCCATCCATACCTATTACAAACAGATCATCCACATATAGTAGGAGTATCACTGAATTTCCATATTCAACCTTGTAGTAAATGTTGGAATCTACTTTACTCTTGGTAAAGCCCAAACTGGATAGGAAACCATTAATTCTATCGTACCATGTCCTGGGTGGCTGTTTCAAGTCATACAGGTATTTCTTCAATCTACACACGTCAAGCTCTTTGTCATGTGTCTCAAAACCGAGTGGTTGTTCCACATACACTTCCTCTTCCACTACACTATTCAAGGAAGCAGTATTCACATCCATCTAGTGTATCTTCCATTTCATTACTGTATCTAGAGCAAGTACTGATCTGATGGAAGTTTATCTAGCTACATGTGCAAAGGTTTCTTCATAATCTATTCCTTCTTTCTAGGAGAAACCATGAGCCAAAAATCTTGCTTTATGTTTCTCGATGCTGCCATCTGCAACATGCTTGATCTTGTAGATTCATTTGGAAGTTACAATGGACTTCCCTTCTGGTCTTGGGACAACATCCCAAACATCATTCTTCATGATCGATTCATACTCTTCGATCATAGCATCCTTCCACTCTTTCTATTCTACTGCTTCTTCATAGTCGGAAGTTTATTTATCAATAATGTCACATACTAATGCTACATACATAGAACATGATCTAGTTCTCTTTCTTCCTCTAGGTGTTTCTTCTAAAGCTCCATATCTTTCTACACCTTGGATAATTTCACGTACCCAAGCAGGTTTCCTTTTATGAGGATTCTTCTCCATAGGTGGATCTATAGGTTCTTGAGGTTATTCTAGTTCTCGATCTTCTTTTTGAATTCCTTCATTCATGATTGTATCATGAATTCTAGGTTATCTTATTTCTTCAGGTTCTTCAGCTAGTTTCTTCTTGGATTTGATGTAGGATGAATCTTCGTCAAATGTTACATCTCTGTTAATGTCAATCTTCTTGAACCCTGGGAAGTATATTCTGTAAGCCTTGAAGCTTTCAGAGTATCCCACAAATATACCCTTGCTTCGTAAAGGATCTAACTTCGTCCTCTTTTCTTTTGGAAAGTGTATGTACACAAGACAGCCGAATATTCTGAGATGGCTGACTTCTGGTTTCTTTCTAGAGAAGAATTCTTTAGGAGTCTTGTTCTCGAGTACTCTGTCTGGAGTACGGTTCTGTACATACACCATTGTTCTGGCTGCTTCTGCCCAAAGATGCATAGGAAGATCTTGATCATGAAGCATTGCTCTTGTAGCTTCCATGATAGTTCTATTGTTTTTTTCTACAATCCCATTCGCTTGTGTATTATAAGGAGTGGACAACCCCCTCTTATTCCCTGAGTCTTTGCATAGCTCTTTGAATTCATTCAAAGTGAATTATCTGTCTTTATCTGATCAAAAGGTATTGATCTTGTTTTCAGTGTGGTTCTCGATCAAGGCTTTGAATTCCTTGAACTTACTAAATACTTCATCTTTGTTCTTCATAAAGTATATCCATGCCTTTCTAGAAAAATCATCAAGAAAAGAAACATAGTATGCATACCCACTTAGTTAACTGGATGACATAGGACTGCACACATCGTAATGGATGATTTCCAAGATTCCTTTTGCTTTTCTCTCGCTACCTGGAAATGTCTTTTTTGTGTTCTTCCCTTTTGCACATCCTTTGCATACACCTTCATGTTGTGTCTGCATTTCTGGGAGACCTTCAACAACTTTTCTTACAAGAGTTAGTGCTCTGTAGTGCACATGTGCAAGCCTTCTATGCCAAAGCTCATTTGGTTCTACTGAATCATGAACCAAAGCTTGTTCTGGATGGCCCTTCAATTTGTATAAGCCTGCTTCTTGTTCCCCAATCACTATTGCATCATCAATGGTCTTTGCTTTTGGCCACATGATGAGTTGACCATCTATAAATGAAACCCTAATTCATTTTGCATCTAATGTAGATATGGAGAGGAGATTCTTCTTTAGTCTTGGTATAAACAATACTTCCTTCATTGTCATAGACTTTCTAGAGTCTAGCTTATAGGAGGATTCCCCACTACCTTTTATTGGATACTGGTAGTCATCTCCAAGTTTCACCTTGTGAGGTGATTCATGTTCAGATAATTTCACAAAGGATTCCTTGAATCCTATCATGTGCTTGGAAGCACCACTGTCTATAATCCAATCATTGTTGCCATGTCTGATAGTTCCCGTGAGAGAAAAAATCAGAACATATTCTTCATCACTTGAAGAATCATCAATGTCTTGCCTATTTCTCTTTGTGGAAGGTTCATCATCCTCTACAGCATGAGCATGATGTCTTCTCTTGTTTCATGTCTTCTTGTGAGAGATACTTTTATTCTTAGGATAGTCTCTAGCAAAATGTCCTCTTTCATCACATGTATAGCAAATGTACTTAGACAAATCTCCATTCTTTCTAGATTTATTTATTTTATGAGAGTATTTACTTCTATGGTGGCTATATCTAGATTTCTTGGATTGTACTATGAGATCTTGATCTTCACTTCCCATCTTTTCTTCTCCAGCTGCTATCTGAGCTTCTTCTTGAGAGCATTCTTCCCATTGTCTCCTGAACTTGACTAACTTCTTTCTGGCACATATCCCTTGAATAAAGGAGTCCCATGACCTAGGGAGACCATTCAAGGTGGTCATTACAATATTTGCATTTTATACTTCTTCATCTACTGCTTCCAGTTGTTCCTTAATCTGAGAGACCCTTGTAAAGTAAGACTAGATGGTTTCTGCATTCTGGATCTTTACATTCTTCAGCTGGTTTCTCAAAGTCATATTCCAGTTTATGTTCTTCCCCTCAAACAATTTGGTTATGAAATCAAATATAGCTTTAGATATCTTGAGAGAGGACACATGTGGTATGAGGTGATCATTGATTGAATTAGCAATAATCCTCTTTTCCATAACCAAATTCTTCTTATGTAAGGCCTTAGCCTCATCTCCCTTTGCAACTGGAACCTGTTCATGGATGTAGGAGTCCAACTCATTTTCTTCCAGGACCAGGAAGATCCTATACTTCGAGGCTCGAAAGTTATCAGCTCCCTCAAGATTTTCATCAAGATTGGTATGATGAGACATCTTAACTGAGAACCTCAAATGGAAATACAAAAGATTTAGATCTTACCAGGTCAAGATGTCGGATCTGGATTTGGAGATGAAATCCTACAGTGCTGGTTCAGGAGTAGATTAGGGTTTTTCTTTTCCGGAGTTATGTCCAACCAAATGCTTTGAATTTGAACCCTAACTTCAATTTTGGGGAGGAGATCAATCCAGTACTAGGCTCATTGAAAAATTCCTCTTCTATGAAAAGCCCTAATTTTCGGCAATAGTGTCGGGTCCAAAACTAAAAAACCTCAGAATTGGATTTTTATTTGATAGAAAGATGTACCCTAAGGAGGAGGGTTAATCCAACCTTATTTGGCTGAAAATCTATGGAGGAAGATCCACAAAGTGGGAAGCCCTAGTTCCCATAGCTGCACAGTGTCTTCTTCTCAGGTTAGCTCTGATACCATGTTAGTTTTTTAACATTAAGCTAGCATTATTAGGATCTTTAACTGAGAGAATAACAATCACAACAATCAAACACAAGAAACAATGAACACAGTGTTTTTCCTCGGGGAAACCATAAATGGAGAAAACCCCGTAACTTCCTCAGAGATAGAATCAACACCAAATAAAAAATCCCAAAACAGTAAGATGATCTCCCGATAGCAATAACCTCTTTCTTCTTAGCCCCAATGTCTTCTTCCTCCTCAACTATGCGCTACAACTGAGTGTGAGTGAGTGTGTGATAAATAGAGAGGCTCACTCTCTATTTATACTAAGGTTTTGAATTGACTAAACCCTACTAGGGCCGACTTCACTAGTTGAGTCTAATAACCCTAGTGCCATGGAACTGCGGGGATTTTAACCCTTAGACAATAGGAGGGTTACCCACAATTACTTGACATGACTTGTTTAGATTATAGATCCTCTCGATCGGAACATCGGGGCATGGCATGACTCAATTACATTACAAACATATCCTTGAATAAACATCATGGTACAATACATAAGATACATAGGTGAATACATTATGAAGTTACACTTACATCAACAGTCATCAAGTTCACTAAGCGGGTATGTATACTATGTTTCTTTCATTGATGAATTTTCTAGGAAGGCATGGATTTACTTCATGAAGAACAAAGATGAAGTTTTCAGCAAGTTCAAGGAATTCAAAGCCTTGATCAAGAACCACATAGAAAAGAAGATCAAGACCTTTCGATTAGATAATGGAAAAGAATTCAGATCAAATGAATTCAAAGAGTTATGTAAAGACTCAGGGATTAAGAGGGATTTGTCCACCCCATATAATCCACAATAGAATGGGATTGTAGAAAGGAAAAATAGAACTATCATGGAAGCTGCAAGAGCAATGCTTCATGATCAAGATCTTCCTATGCATCTATGGGCAGAAGCTTCTAGAACAACGGTGTATGTACAAAATTGTACTCCACAAAGAGTACTCGAGAACAAGACACCTGCAGAAGCCTTTTCTGGAAAGAAACCAAAAGTCAGCCATTTCAGAATATTTAGTTTTCCAGTGTACATACACATTCAAAAAGAGAAGAGAAATAAATTAGATCCTTCAGGAAAGAAGGGTATATTTGTGGGATACTCTGAAATCTCGAAGGCTTATAGAATATACTTCCTAGGATTGAAGAAGATAGAAATTAGTAGGGATGTAAGATTTGATGAAGACTCAGCCTACAACAAATACAGAAGGAGACCTGCTGAAAAAACTGAAGAAGCAGAAGCACCCATAATTCATGATACAACCATGAACGAAGAAACTCAAGAAGAAGATCGAGAATTTGAAGAACCTCAAGAACCTGTAGATCCACCTCAGGAGAAGAAATTTCCTCATAAGAGTAAACTTGCTTGGGTACGAGAAGCTATCCAAGGTGTGGAAAGATATGGGGCTCTAGAAGAGAATCACAAAGAAAGAAAGAGGACAAGGTCATGCTCCGGATATCTAGCATTATTATGTGATTTCATCAATAAAGAACCTTCCAACTATGAAGGAGCGACAGAACGGAAAGAATGGAAGGATGCTATGATCGAAGAGTATCAATCAATCATGAATAATGATGTTTGGGATGTTGTTTCAAGACCAGAAGGAAGTTTGTTGTAACTTCCAAATGGATCTACAAGATCAAACATCCTGCAGATGGTAGCATTGAAAAATATAATGAAAGATTTGTTTCTCGTGGTTTCTCCTAGAAAGAAGGAATAGATTATGAAGAAACTTTTTCACCTGTAGCCAGATACACTTTAATAAGATCAATACTTGCTCTAGCTACAGTGATGAAATGGAAGATACACCAGATGGATGTCAAGACTGCTTTCTTGAATGGTGTAGTGGAAGAGGAAGTGTATGTGGAACAACCACTCGATTTTGCGACACATGATAGGGAATCTCATGTATGTAGATTGAAGAAATCCCTATATGGTTTGAAACAAGCACCCAGGACATGGTACGACAGAATTGATAGTTTTCTATCTAGTTTGGTATTTTCCAAGAGTAAAGTAGATTCCAACCTTTACTACAAGATGTGGCAACCCAGTGATGTTCCTACTATATGTAGATGATCTATTTGTAACAGGTATGGATGGGTTGATTTCTGATACGAAGAGAAAGCTTGCTACCAAGTTTGAAATGAAGGACTTGGGTATGATGCATTATTTCTAGGCATGGAGGTGTGGCAGAATGTGGATGGAATCTCCCTCTGGAAAGAGAAGTATTCAGTAGAGATCTTGAAGAGGTTTGGGATGATAGACTGGAAGGCCATGACCACACCTATGGCATCAAACCTAAATCTATTGAGTGATGCTTCATCAGAATTGGTTGATGCTATGATGTATCGTTAGATGATTGGGTCCTTGATGTACCTGATGAACACAGGACCAGATATTTGCTTTGCTATAAACACCTTGAGCCAGTTCTTGACAGATCTGAGACATGTTCACTTGATTGTTGCAACGCATATTCTGAGCTACCTGAGGGGTATAGTTGATTATGGGATGAATTATGAGGCAAGTTGAAAGATTAAACTAGAGGATTATGTTGATTCAAATTGGGCAGGTAGTGCCATAGATAGGAAGATAAATTCAAGATGTTGCTTCAGTATGGGATCAGGTGTGATCTCTTGGTTTAGCAGGAAGCAATCCTGTGTGGCACTGAATACAGCTGAAGCATAGTATGTTGCATCTTGTTCAGTTAGTTGTGAGGCAGTATGGCTTAGGAATCTACTGTCTGATTTATTTGATCTCCAGTTGGATGCTACTTGTATATATTGTGACAACTAGAGTTGTGTGAAGTTGTCGGAGAACCCGGTGTTCCATGACAAGTCAAAGCATATCGAGATCAAGTATCACTATATCAGGGATATGGTGTAGAGGGGAGCAATGAAGCTCCAATATGTTTTGATGGATAGACAGATAGCTAGTGTGTTAAAAAATGCATTGGCTAGGGTGAAGTTTGAATACTTCAGGGAGAAGCTTGGTGTTCTCCAGATCGAGGTTCCTTCCAAGGGGAAGTGATGAGTCCATGAGCCATTCTAACATGGTGAGAGGATTGGTTCCTTCCATGGTCAGATGTAAGGGTTGATCCATTCTGTCATGGTGAGAGGATTGGTTCCTTCCATGTCATATCTGAGTGCTGAGCCATTCTGATGTGACTATAGGATTGGTTCCTACATGATCAGATATAAGGGTTGTTTCCATTCTTGGAATGGATGTGCCTGGTTAGTTACCAGGAATACTCGGTCTAGGACTGAGGGCCTTTTTGATATGACTATAATATGTAGTCTTACATGATCAGATGTGAGCACATGGCCATTCTTATGTGATTGAGGGATTGGTTCCCACTTGATCAGATATAAGGGTTGATTCAATTCTCTGGGAGAATGGAGGAACCTGGTTAGTTACCAGAAAATCCAAGTCTGGGACTGGGGGCCATTCTGATATGACTATGGGAAGTGTTCTCACATGATCAGATGTGAGTGCAGGGCCATTCTAATGAGTAGGTCAGATGTAAGGGCTATGCCATTATGACGAGTAGGTTAGATGTAAGGGTTGGGCCATTATGACGAGTAGGTCAGATGTAAGGGCTAGGCCATTCTGACATGGGATAGGATGAGGTTCCTTCCATGGTTAGATGTAAGGTCTGGGACATTATGACATGGTGAGGGGATTAAGTTCCTCTCATGGTCAGATGTGAGTGCTAGGCGTGCATTTCTGATGATTCAAGGTCAGATGTAAGTGCTGGATGGGACATTCTGACTTAGAGTTAGATATAAGCGCTGAGAAAGACCTACATGGAGGCCAGGCCTACACCCAGCATGAAAAAGGGCTGGCTTTGTAGAACTTCCTGTGACAAAAAGAATCATGAGATAGCACCCATGATGATTTCAGTGATGATGATCTAGTAGTGATGATCCAAATCGAGTGATGATCTAGATCCAGTGATGATGTTCCAGTGATGCTCCAGATCTAGATGAAGATGAATTGAAGATGAAGATGACTTGAAGATGACGAGAATTTGAGGATGATCCAGATGGTATAGAGAAGAAGACTTGTGCTTATAAATTGTGTCAAGAGAATACCTTCCTAGTTAAGAGGGAGCTTTGATGTAATTGTAACTTTAGAATGTATTCACTTATGTATCTTATGTATTATACCCCTATGTTTATTCCGGGATGTGTCTGTAATGTAATTGAGTCCTGTCATGCCCCAATGTTCTGATCAAGAGATTCTATAATGTAATCAAGTCATGTGAAGTCAATGTGGGTAATCCACCTATTGGTCAAGGGTTAAAGTTCCCGCATTTCCAAGGCACTAGGGTTGGTAGACTCACCTAGTGAAGTCGGCCCTAGTAGGGTTTAGTCAAGTCAAGAATTAGTATAAATAGAGAGCTAGCCTCTGTATTTATCACATACTCACTCACACTCAGTTGTAGCGCATAGCTGAGGAAGAAGAAGACACTGGGGTTAGGAAGAAAGAGGTTACTGCTGTCGAATGATCATCTTACTGTTCTGGGGTTTTACTTTTGGTGTTGATTCTATCTCTGAGGAAGTTGTGAGGCTTTTTCCATTTATGGTTTCCCCGAGGAAAAAAACTGTGTTCATTATCTCTTGTGTTTGATTGTTGTGCTTGTTATTCTATCAGTTAAAGACCCTAATATAATGCTAGCTTAATGTTAAAAATATAACACCCAAGAAGGTTTTTGGATGAAGGGAGGCGAGTGCAAAGGATATGGATCTCCTCTTTCTGCAACCACATTTTCTACCACTTGGGAGTTGCTAGCATCTCCTTGTTCGATAGATTCCATAGAATTTTCTCTTGAAATAGGAATAAAATCAGGTGGCAAGCCCTATACTCTTCTGGACTGTCTTAGCTCAACCAGTTTGTACAGTTTCTATCTAACCTAGGGTATCAAAACTAGAAAACACACCAAAAATTTCCCTACTCAAGCTATAGGCCAAACAAGCAAACTTAAATGACAAGAGCAGTTCAGATAGTCAGGTCTCTCACCAGGATTGTCAAGAAGGTGCCACTCATGATATACCTCAAGGGTACGTGCGTAGTAATCTCCCTGAATTTTGTTTTCGGTGTATGGCTCCAAGCAATACAGCCAAAGGGCTTTTCTCAGATAGATAAGGTATCATAGTGGGGTCTCTCGATATACGCAAGGTACGTGGGAGCTCAAATCGGTAGTAGTGTTGTCTAATGCATAACCGTTCACAAGGGGCCTTCCTATATACAATCAAGTATGTGAAGTACATTTCTATATACCTCAAGGGTACATGAAAGGCCGTTCGATATACTGACGGTATGTGGAAGAATTGTATGAGTCTCGGGATGTAATGCAGATGAGTAATGACAGTTCCTACGCTTAACGACGCCAGAACATGTCTTTAGCTTATCACTCAAATTGCTATGTAAATTTTGTCCTATAACTACCGTTAATTTTAAAGTGAACGGTTAGGTGAATGCATGGAATTTTGACAAAAAAAGTAAAACCATACAGAATGTAGATGCAAATATTTCACTTTACCGTTCATGGTATGCCTACCTATGGGAGGGAAAGAGAGTATTTTCTTTTCGTTTTGAAAAGCAAAAATTCCCAAACAACTACTTTGAACAAATCAAAATCAAAGACAAGCAAGACATTCCAAACTCATTTTATTTTTGAAGGCAATCAAAAGGGTAAGAGTCTCTTTTGTTGAAAGAAAAACAACAAGCACTGTACATGCATATGCACTCTATTTTTTCAATATTTCTTGAAACATAAATAGATCTAACTTAAAACTACACTATTTTTTCTTTTGGTGAGATAGTACTAATGCAAGAGAGACAAAAGAACACATAGAACCTGAAATCTTGTGAGGCTAATGAGAGATCCAATTCCTTATGCTCAATAATGATAATGACATAATATCATTAAAAAAAAAATCTTTTTAAAAGCGAAAAAGAAATCCTCTATGAAAAAAAATGAAATCAAGATGCTAATCAAATGGTTTTTCTTTCAGTCTTTATAAAAGATATGAAAATTGAACTAACTAAAACCTAAGATTTCAAAAAATTACTTTCACAATCACAACCAACAAGCATGGAAGAAAATGAATAATCAACAAGCCTAATCTAGCTTTTGAATTCTTCAACCAAACCAATCTTTTACCATAGAATTTTCAACCATGAGCATTCAGATTCTAACACACAAGCCTGGTAGTTCAAGGCTGAAAGCAAACAAACTCAACTTTTTGCAAAGAATGATAAAAAACTAGTTCTGAAACAAGGTCTACCTGGCACCGCGCTGGAGGGGCCTTGACAGAGTAGTTATGGATGAGCACCGCTTCTGGATAATGAGACTCAGGAGATGGCACCACTTATGGCTAACAGAGTTCAAGTGGTGGTACCGCTTGTTGCGAACAACACATGTGTGGTTACCTAAATAGATCCAAAACACAAGGAGAACGAAAAATCAAGTGAGAAATTGGTCAGATCAAGGAAAAGATTGATGAATTGACAGTAAAAAAGGGCTTATAAAGTGGAAATATCTCATATCTAAAAGTTTCAAACCAAAATTCACTAATTCAGATGCCAGATCTGACTGAAGAGAGTTGGATATGGAGCCAAGATTCAAACAAGAGTTCAAGGACTGAGGAAGATCAAATCAAATGAGATTTGCACTATTCCCCAGTGGAGTCACCAAATTTGTTATCAGGAATATTGCACATTCTGCAAACAAAAGTTGTTCCTCTGGTATGAATGGTGCAGATCTAGAATGAATGAGTGAACGACAAAGGATGAAGAACTTCCATGAATGCTATAGACACCTGGAATACTGGTTCAATTATGAACCTGTGTACCTATGAACATATCAAACATACAAGAACATCAAATCTACCATAATATTGTCTACATATCCATGCTAGTGACAAAGGAATCTAGAAACAAATACATGTGAAAGCAAAACAACAGAAATGTGGGACAAAAATCAGCTTTTCATTAAGAATGTATGGAGAAGCTTACAACTGTTGCCTTAATGTTGACAAGCTCCTCCATGAGACAAACACTTCATCCCCATAAGCTCCAACGTTTCTCTCTATGCTCTCCAATGGTTTGGACTAGGTAGTCAATTCAACAGCATAACAATACCTCTATAGTTCTCCACCTCAACTATGGATATGAGCTTGTATTTATAAGGCTCAATGGATAGGGATAGTTGAGATAATTATGGGTGAGGTGGCTCCAAGATCATACCAAGGGGGATCTCAAGTTCAAACTAACCCATAATGATAGGGATAAGGGAGGACACGAGGCTCATGATCTAGAAGCCTCGAGAAACTTCTCTTTTTCCCATTTTACCTAGGGTACTGCTTTTGTTCCTGCATGACAAAGTGGTTTAGATGAGAATTGATTTAAGAACAAAGAATATAGGCAGTAGCACCACTTATCTATAATAGGATACAAGAAGTACTGAATAAGGTACAGCTCCTCAACCATAGGGTAAGCGTGGTGCTACGTTTTTTCAAGTAGAATTGAAAAACAAAGCAACTTTCCACTCCAAGTGTTTGGATTAAGGGAAAACATGGACGTTAAGGATCTCATCACCTGACGATGATAGGATTTAGGTATAATATCTCTCTCCATACTCAGCTATTTACTTTATAATGTATTTCGGCTATCATCTTCCCCTCTAACCTAACACATTAGGGGGCATATGTTAAGCCCAAAATGAAAAATCTCTTCCGGTGACCACTTTCCCATGATTGTGTCACATGTCGACACTTCCATGACAACACTTCATGAAAGTCACTGAAAAAAAACCTAACTTGTAGGACCCATATCCATAATTTCGTAACTCCTTTTGACCTATTCTCTGCAATGTTGGAAAGGTATCTGAGTCAAAGTCTGAAAATTCCCAGTAGTACCCTAAAAATGAGATTTTTTTTATGTACATGTGAGTTTCCTTAAGGAAACTTGTGTGTTTCATGTGACTTGTTATATATATTACTCGCATCTGCACTAAAAGAATAAATATTTACATTGCGACCCACATGTACCTCCTGCACACACGACTTTTGTCTCTGTAACCCGCGTGTTCATCCTGTAGATGTCAAAAAAGGACGTTTTTGAAATTTTGGTAGTTTGGGTAGTTATGTAACTGACTCCTTCAATTGTAACTAATCCTATCCTCACCCCCAACTCTTCATAACACTATATAAGAGAGGGGGAAGGTGCATGAGAAGAGACTTGAATCTTTTCGTTGTTATGCTAGAGGAATTAGGACTCTCTTTTCCCACACCTTTTCCCTAGAATCTATCTCCTTCTGTTGCAGAGCTTGGAGGATGAGTTCCTTGGAGAAGAGAAGCAACAAAACAAGATCAAGGTTTCGTGAGGTGCCAAACTTGAAGAGAAGGTATATTTGTACTTCATTTCATGATTAATAAAGATGTGATTTCCTTATTCTTCCCAAATCATTGTTCAATGTGTGATTGAATCTTTGTTTATGATCATATGATGATGTTAATCAGATTATTATTTCATGTTTCTTTGATTATCATTGTTTTATATGTGGCCATACTAGTTTGGGGAAGGTATAATTCATTTTGCAGGTCTCTTGGAGCAATATGAGCAAGATGAGGATTGAAGTGCTACTTGGATCAACCTTCATTTGTCTAAGGTATGAACCATTCGAATATATGAAACTTGCTTATATATACTTGGAGAACCATTTGGATCTCTCTTTTAACCCCACTACGTTGATAGCCTCTTAAACCCTATCCATAGGAAACTTTACTCTACTATAGTACAGGCCATGAAGAAAACGAGTTGCAACTTTATTGGAAGATGGTGCATGCATATTGCATATGACAACTCCAATGAACTTCTATTTTTTCAAAATTTTCACCACTAGCATGATTTAAATACTTTATGATATATTTCCTGATAATTTCTGGTGTATTATTCTGAGTGTTATCATTAACTCAGTAGATCAAACCTCAATGATTTTAGAGTTCTCCAAATGTTTTCAAATTGCATTTTTAGACTTCTGTCTCAAACTTTGTGCATCAACGATTTTCAAGGAAGGTTGGTTTTCATCACAAGTTCTAGGACATCCTTGCTCTCCAAGTTTATGCAAATTTAAATATTGTAAGGATGGGTCATCAAATATTTGTGTGGACATAGATGCTATATACTCTCAATATTTTTTATTGCGTGAGCGTATTTTCTCCAATCCGTGAATAAATTGTGTTTCTTAATGAAAACATCGAGCTATGTATGTCAGCAAGAACATTGTTTTTCCTCGTGGAAAAGAAAGAGTATATATTTGTTTGTGAAGGTCACTTGTATAACTATATTTTGGATATGTTAAGTATCTAAATTATTATCCTAGATCATATTGGATTCAACGAGTTATCTGTTCAACAGATGGAAATACCTCCATAGATCAGTCCAATTACTTGGATACTTCTTTACGAAACTCAGGAAGCTATGTACTTGGAATAGCTAAGTATACAATATTGCTAGTCACTACAATTACTTTATTGATGGTTAGAAGAGGCTTTAGTTTAAATTAGTCAAATGCGAAGCTCAAAGTTGTGGATGAGAAAGAGCATAAACCGGAGATTTCATAGTGGTGTAAGTGCTGATGAAGAACAATGAGAAAAGATTCAGTCATGTATTTTATGTTTTGAAATTGTGTTTTGTAATGTAAGAATTAAAGGGGAGTGTTAGAGATAATGCTTCCATTAGTGCATTTAGATTTGGTTTGATATTTGTTAGGGTTGTTGGATATTGTTGAGATATTATCTCAACCTATCTCTCCAAAATTGGAATAAGTTAGATCTCATAACACTTATATAAGTGTGTTGTATTTGGGCTAGAAAGTAAGATACAAAGAGTTATTTGTGTGAATTATCTGTATAATGGATTTGTTATCAGTCCAGGAAACTCCTCTAGGTTGTATCTCGGGGATGCCTGGTAACTTAATTTTTTTTTTAGGGTTTTCTGGTTTGGATCAACTCAGGTGACCTATATAACCTCCCACTCTCAAGACATGCATGAAGCTCACTTAATCACAAGGATTTTAGTTACAACTTGTTCAGTAGTTTGAAAATAAGCTGCAGGGATGGAGAACTCATCAAGCTAGCAGACTTACATACAAAACAGATGCATATAAATGGATAAATCCTAACAAGGATGGTACTTATAAATCAAATCACATTAACTCAACAATAGGATGAAAGCTATTATCTATTAATCAACTTGAAAACTACCTAAACGCACATTCAGGCATAAGCCCAGTAAAGATAAAGATAATGGTTGAACAACTCATAACAAAAGAGCTTATAATTAGAATAAACAAGATGAGACACTTGAAAATAGAATATGATTACAAATCCCTAAAGTCAAACCTTTATTATAAAACCAAACATGGGATTTATATCCTTCTAGAAAAATGACAGATCCTAAAAATCCAATCGGTTTACACAAAAAATACTTGAAAGTGATAGTTTTCTCAGATTAGGGCTTCAAACCCTTGCTAACTATTTGTCTATCTATTGTGAAGATCTAGTTCACTGAGTGAACTTTTAATAACTGAAGTGGTCGCTTATAATCACCACTGCTGGTTAAGTGTGAAATTGCCACCAGCAACCAGTGTCTCGGTGCTTAGCTGAAATGAACTTTCTTGTTTAATCCGCCATATTTTTCTATCTTATCACCACGGTCGCTGATCTAAAACTCCATCTTCTAGAACATCGACGCCCTAGACAAGAACACTGCTGCTGTTTCAGAGGTGAAACAACCTAGTTTTATCAATGCCGGAAGTCATTTTTCAAAGGAATCAGGGCATTAGTCCTCTACGCCGCCGATGGAAAGTCTTGTTATTCGTCGATGCGCATAACGGTTATGCCGTCGCTATTTCAGAGGTGAAACGACCTAGTTTTATCGCTATCGAAATGCTTTTTGTGATTGATTGGAAGCCTTGTCCATTGCCTCATCGACACTGCAGAGCTATGTAGCTTTACCTTACCAATCTGTAGTCCTTAGTTCTTCTGATCGTTGATGATTTTCTATTGATTGATTATAAGCCTTGTCCATTGCCTTACCGACACTGTGGAGCTTCTTGGTTCTAAACTCACCAATTTGTAGGCCTTAGTTCTTTCGATCATTGATGAGTCTCTATTGTCACAGAACCTGCAGTTGGTCTGTCTCCCACCATTGTGGATCCTTAGTGGACTATTATGCCAATGGTTAGTGTTTTCAAGTTCCGATGCATAGTCCTTAGTTCTTTCGATCATCGATGATTTTCTTCTATGGAGGAACCTGTAGTCAATTTGTTTCCCGTCATTGCGGCTCCTTAGTGAAATATCTTTCCAATAGTTTATGTCTTCAAGATCCGATGCCTTATTAAGTAGTGGTTTCGATTTTCGATACATGAATTTAGCAGCATTTTAGTGCTTTATACCATCGACACTACAGAAAATTTCAGCTTTACTTCGCTGATGCATAGTCCTTAGTTCTTTCGATCACCGAAGTTTTCATCCGATCACAGAAGCCATAGTCTGTATGCCTGTTGGTGGCTAATGAGATGTTCTGATCCTCGTCCAAGCCACCTAAGCTACAACTTTGTGAAATTTTCATCAAAAATAAAGGCTTTCAAACTGTTAGTGACATTCATATCCCTCATTGTGTGAATTAAATTCTTCATACTATCGAAATAAATTATTTTGGGAGATAACATCTGGCTCCTACTTGGGGATGGGAATATCCCAGTGAGGTCCCAAGAACCCCAGACCAAAATGCCTTTCCCTAAAATCAACTAAGTAACTTAACACTATCCTTTATTGTTCCATTGGGCATGGAGTTTATTCTGAAAGAAAAACAACCTGCTATATACTAATTTACAATCATAAGGCCTCAGAACCTTAAATAAAATAGAGTTTCAAGAAACACCCATTTACTGGGCCATCAAATACCTCTTCACCTTCCAGACTCTACAATTTGAAGGTGTTATTCTTATGTACCTGTGCTATCACAAAAGGGACAATCCATAAAGAGTCTAATTTTCCATGTTTTCCCTTGTCCTGTCTGACAGCACCCACTTGAGGACCCAATCTCCGACCTAGAAGTTGTCTACTTTTGCTCTTTTGTCAAACATGCCCTTTATCCTCTGTTGATGAGCTTTTGATTTTCCTACAACTTGCTCCCTTATTTGTTGTAATTCTACCAAATCCATCATCCTTCTTACCATCTCATTTGGTTTATCCTCCTCTTCCTGAGAGAACTTTTCCACTGGAAGGATGAGCTGCATAGGAAATATGGCCTCCGTGCCATAAACTAGTTTGAATGGAGAAGTCCCTATGGATCTTTTTTTTGCTACCCTATCAGCCCATAAAGAAAACTTAAGCTTTCAATCCCAGCTTTTATGATTTGTCTCTAGTAGTTTTCTAATGATTCTGACTAAGCTTTTGTTGGATGGCTCAACCAGCCCATTTCCTTGTGGGTAATAGGATGTGGAGTGCACCAGTTGAATACCCATTGATTCACACATTTTAACTAATGCCCCATCCTTAAAAGCTGGTGCATTATAAGTTACTAACCTTGCTGGGAAACCCAGCTTGCTAAAGATGTTCTCATATAAAAATATCATGATGACTTGATGAGTGGCATTTCTGGTGGGAACTGCTTCTATCCATTTGGTAAAGTAGTCAGTGGCTACTAAGATCCATTTATGTTGTCCACTGGAAGATGGATTTATTTCACCTATGAAATACACACCCCATTGTTGGAAAGGCCCATTCACTGTAACAGGCCTAAGTGGCAAGGATTTGAGCTGCTCCTTCCCTATAAATATTTGACATTGGTTATAGGCCCTTACAAAAGTGCATACATTAGCAAAGAGGATTGGCCATAGTATCTTGCTCTTAAGATCTTGTGGGTTGTGGTTTTCCAGTAGTGGTGGCCTCCACATGTACTAGAATGAAAGTGATGCATGAACTGTTCTACTTCCTCTTTATCTAGACACCTTAACAAAATTCCATACTGATCCCTCCAGTACAGCAGTTTGTCAATTATGCAAAACTTAATAGATTTCAACTTAAGAGCTCGTGCTTAGTTAGGAGTGAGATCAGGAGAAACTTCTAATTTTTGAAAAAAATGAATGATACCTGAATACCACTCACATGAATATACGTTCTCAGCTACTGATGGATTGTTATTCTGATCTTGATTTACTTATGTTTCCACTGCTACCATAGTCTGCACCTTTGATGATCTGACACATGTGAAATTTATTCCCATCAGTTCATAGTTTTCTTTGGCCATGAGTTTGGCCAGACCTAATCCCTTTACCATCTTGGTGGGTTTCACCTCTACATCAAACTCAATGAGTTTTGAAATCCACTTAGCTCTCTTCCCATCAATGTAAGGCTGAGTCAAAACATCCTTCACAGTAGCTGAAGGGACATATGCAATGACCTTTGCATGGAGAATGTAGATTCTGAAAGTCTTCAAGGATTTTATGAGCGCATAAGCCTTCTTCTCAATTGGGTCATACTTCAGCTCAGCATCTCTCAGGGTTCTGCTGAAAAAAGCAATTGGATGATCAAGACCTTCATCATTCTTTTGTAATAGTACAGTTGCCACTATGTCATAAGATGTAAAAGAGAAAATGTAAAAATCCTTGGTGTAGTCGGGACTAATCAGGGTTGGGGCCTCCATGATGGCTTTCTTAATGTCTTTGAAAGATTTTCTTGCTTGGTCAGTCCACTTTATTTCTGCATCCCTTTTTAGCATGACTGTTATATGCTTTACCATCTCGGAGAAATTTGGAATAAACCTTTAGAAAACTATTATTTTGCCTAAAAAGGACCGAATGTCTCTTTTTGACCTTGGTATTGACAGTTTTTGGATTGGTTCCACCCTCATCGGATCGATATTTACACCTTCAGCTGAGACTATGTGGCCTAGGAGCTTTCCTTCATTGAGTGCAAACTGGGAATTCTTGGGGTTTAGTGATATTCCATACCTTCTGCACTTTAGAAATACCTTCCTTAAATGCTGAAAGTGGTCATGATGGATATGAGAGTAAACTTTTAAGTCATCTAAATATATTAGTACAAATTTATCTTTTATCCCTACAAAATCTAGGTCCATATCTCTCTAAAAGGTATCCCCAGCATTCATTAGCCCAAATGGCATTTTAGCATAGATGAACGTTCCCCAGGGGGTGGTAAAGGAAGTCTTCTCTTGGTCATCTTGGTGCACAGCAAGTTGGTTATATCCATAGAAGCCATTAAGGAAGGACATGACCCTGGCCCCCGAGACTTTCTGCAGAAGATGTTCCATCTTGGGCAGTGGATAGTTTTCTTTTTTGGAACACTTGTTCAGGTTTCTAAAATCCACACACAACTTGATTTCTCCATTTTTCTTCCTTACCACTACTAGATTTTCAATCCATTTGGAATACCTGGGGGGGATTATGATCTTGGCTTTGAGGAGTTTGTGGATCTCTTTCTCAATCACTAGTAATAGAAGAGGGCTGATGGGTCTCAGTTTCTATTTGAAAGGAATGGTGTCCTTCTCTAAAGGAATCCAGTGCTGGATGATGTTGGGGTCATATGTTTTTAGGTCACTATACTCCCATGCAAAGACATCAGAAAACTCTTTTATCAAGCTACAAAATTCAAACTTCTGTCTAGCAGTCAGCCCAGTGGATAGATTTATCAGTTTTGGATGGATTTGGCTGCCTATGTTTTGCTCTTGGATAGTAGGATCTAGCTCCCTTTTGGCAGGATTGAAAGGGATGTCATCGTGATCAAACAATTCTTCCAATGGTACTAGACCTTGGGGTATGTAGTTTCTAGGCAATTGGACAATGTTCTGCTCTGTCACTTTATCTTTTAACTTAAGTTTTTTGGATTCTTCCATGTTAAGGTTTTCCTGGTCTATGTGTATGTCAGAGAATTCATCTACTAACTGAAGGAATTTACTAAGCTCCTCATCATTTTCAAACACCCTGCAAAATTTTACATTGTCTGACAGAGAGGATCTGTACTTGACCTGAACATCATAGCTGAGCTTAGGGGATAAAGGAGGAACAAACAGACTTGCAGAGATAGGCAGGGAATCCAATAGGTGTTTCAAAGCCCTAGAAATATATGAAAGTTCAAAAAACATAAAGGAGTCTCTGAGTTTCCATACCTCGTCCCTCTAGGACTTCAATCTGATATTTTTTGTCTGAAAAGCGTTGTTGACCTGCTATATGATGAGGTCTGTGTCTCCAAAAATATTCACGCACATGATCCCCATCTCCTTGGCAGCTTTAACTCCTAGCAGCAAGGCTTCATATTATGCTACATTGTTAGTGGTTTTGAAATAAAGCTTATAAGATAAGTGAATGTTTTCCTTATATGGGGAGATCAATACTACACCCACACCTGCGGAGCTTTGAGCGCTAGCCCCATCAAAATACATGGTCTATATTGCTGTCATGACTTCTTCGGGCTACTGACAGGTGGGATCAGTGAGCTAAACTGATGTCTGTTTATTATCATCTATTTGCAAAATGCAAAACCCAAAATCGGTGTCTACTACATAGATGGGGTGATTCACTAAGTGGCTCTCCTTGCTGATAATGTATGTTAGATGATTTTCCTTATACAGACTCTTAGTCTCCCCTCCAAACATTGGAATGGTGGCATATGTGAGATCCATCTGAAGGGTGCCACCTAGTCTTTTGCTCCATGACCAAGAAGGCAAGAGACCAAATTTTGGAGGAATATAGGCCACTACAATGTCCATCGTTACGCTTTTTGAGGGTAGTTGTGTTAAGTTTACAGCAAGGTCTTTGATGAGGCCCAAGAAATTGACCTCCCTGGAGTCAAAGGAGAATAAATCATGGTAGCTCTTGGTGATGTTGAGGCCAATCTTTNCTCCTGAATCCAGCAGACAGTTATGGAGGATTTTATCATGGATGTTCAAGGATATATAGAATGGTGGGTAGGAGTCCTTTAGGTCTTTGATCATGGGGCCTAGGGTTACAATAGGCTTGTCATCTTGCAGGTTCACAAATTCAGTGTCAATGTGCACCTTAGGTTCAGTGTCAATGTGCACCTTAGGTTGAAGGGAATTCAAAATGGAGGTTTTGAATGCATCATTCTTCATTAGCTCAATTAAAGGGAAAGGGATTTTAAATTTTTGAATTTCAGACTCGAGGTTGAAGGAAGAATGCAACCTATCTGGAAACCTTACCTCAGGAGCTATAGGTTTGAGTTGGACTTGATCAAGTGTGGTTGAAGGTGTTGGTTTATGCAATGCTTTGGATGAAGCAGCCACTTTCTTTGGTAAAACAACAACCTTTCTAGCTGGTGAAGCAGGTTGCTTGACAGTTACAACATTCTGCTTGCGGGGAGAAACTAGCATAGACCTTAGTTTGTAACCTCCCTAACCACCAGCCTGATAGACAACCTCTTCAGTGATATGCTCATCAATCAGGTTCCTCATATTATGCTTGTGTAAGAAAAGAATAGTCCACCTCATCCTCCATGCAGTGGATATTGTCTTCAGCTTCTCCTTCTTCTTCAATGAATTCTGGTTGTTCTTCTAATACAACATTTTGAAATGGATCTCTTATCCTCTGATATTCCCCTTGATTTCTCTCCCTTTTGAGAATATGAACTGGGGAGTTTCCTCTTCTATAAGGAAAAAAACTTGGGTTTAGAGGAGCAAAGTCGCTTGGCCCTTTACCCCTCACCGGTAGATGTCCTTGGTCCTTCAATTTAGATAGTTAAGCAATCAGTTTGTCTAACAGTTTGGTCATTTTTTCAATCTTGTTCTCTGATGCTGAAGCCCTACTAAAGTCTGTTGGCTACTTTTTCCTATCTATCTTTCCTTTGATCTTTTGAGATGCCAGAATGTTTGACTCTACTTCTAGGGCAGCATCCTGCATGAGTTATAAGGAAACAGGCCTCCTTTCTCTGAGAAGTAAGAAAAATTCATATTCAAAGGCATTTGCATAAGTTATCTTGGCTGAGGTATCAGTGGGATTAATTTCAGTAGGGATCTTGTTGTACATATTGTTGAATCTCTTGGTAAAGCTGGAGACAGAATCCCCATTTTCTCTTTTTAGGTTGCTGAATTCTGTGATATAGTAGAGGTGGTCCCCCTTTCTCCCCAATGTTTTAGGAAAATTTCATCTAGGGCCTCTATTCCTACCACTGATCCGATAGGCAGTTCCTTAAACCACTTCCTATCCTGGCCATCTAGGCTTTGCACAAACACCGTAGTCCATACATCTTCTTGTTTTATGTTAATATTTTTAGCATAGCTGTAAAAAGCCTTTAGATGTTATTCAGTAGTGAAATCTCCTTCCCCTATAAAATTAGTTATATACTTGAGATAATCCCCAGTAGGCATGGCTGCGAGAGGATTTTGCAGAATTAAGGGTGCATACCTAGCTACCAAAATCCTTTCCATCTTGGTCAATTGAGGGGAATTCATATTGGAAATGGGTAAGGAGAGGGTTGTGGAAGGTAGGAATGATGAAGCTACTTGCTGAAAATGCGATGGTATAATTATCCTAGTGTAATCACCAGGGATTGGATCTTCACAAGCAGAAGTGCTTGAAGATGCCCAACCCCTAGATTTTTCTGATGTATCTAAAAATTCCTGGGAATTAAGAGATTCAGCAGAAGAAATAATAACAAAAATATTTCTTGAAATACCTGCTGTAGCTTTTTGTGCAGCACTGCTAGTTTGTCTTAGTAAAGCCCTAGCTTTCCTCAAAATTTCTTCTGGATCTGAAACTAGTGTTGCTAGTAGCCCCTTTGGGTTTTCTCTGGTACTTGGTCTTCTTGAAGCCACCTTATATTAATGGAGTCTCCAAATAGATGATTACAACCATAATAATGTCCAAGCTTTGTCTATCATGAGAGCATGGATCTATGTCGTCTCACAGGGAAGCTGAGCTTCAATCTCCTCTCCCCGGCAACAGCGCCACTTTGTTATCACTCCAGGAAACTCCTCTAGGTCGTATCTCAAGGATGCCTGGTAACTTAAAATGTTTTTTTATGGTTTTTTGATATGAATCATGTCAAGTCACCTATATAACTTCCCACTCTCAAGACATGCATGAAGCTCACTTAAACACAAGGATTTTAGTTACAACTTGTTCAGTAGTTTGAAAATAAGGTGCAGGGATGGAGAAATCATCAAGATGACAGACTTACATACAAAACAAATGCATATAAATGGATAAATCCTAACAAGGATGACACTTATAAATCAAATCACATTAACGCACCAATAGGATGACATCTATTATCTATTAATCAACTTGAAAATGACCTAAATGCACATTCATGCATAAGCACAGTAAAGATAAAGATGGTGGATGAACAACTCATAACAAAAGACCTTATAATTAGAATAAACAAGATGAGACACTTGAAGATAGAATAGGCTTACAAATTCTCGAATTCGAACCTTTATTATAAAATAAATCATGGGATTTATAACCTTCTAAAAAAATGACAGATCCTGAAAATCTGATCTGTTTACACAAAAAATACTTGAAAGTGATAGTTTTCTCAAATTAGGGCTTCAAACCCTTGCCAAATATTTGTCTATCTATTATGAATATCTAGTTCAATTAGAGAACTTTTAATAACTGAAGTGGTCACTGATAATCACCACTATTGGTTCAGTGTGAAATTGCCTCCAGCAGCGAGTGTCTCGGTGTTTAACTGAAGTGACCTTTCTTGTTTAATCCACCCGATTTTTCTACCTTGATGCCGCAGTCGCTGATCGGAAGCTTTGTCTTATAGCACATCGACACCCTAGACCAGAACGCTGTTGTTGTTTCAGAGGTGAAATGAACTAGTTTTATTACTAACAGAAGTCGTTTGTCAAAGGAATCGGGGCATTAGTCCTCTACGTTGCTGATGGAAAGTATTGTTATTCGCTGATGCGCATAACGGTTATGCCACCGCTATTTCAGAAGTGAAACGACCTAGTTTTATCGCTATCGAAATGATTTTTGTGATTTATCGGAGCTGCTTAGCTTTACCTCTACGATATATAGTCCTTAGTTCTTCCGATCGTTGATGATTTTCTATTGATTGATTAGAAGCCTTGTTTGTTTCCTTACTGACACTGCGAAGCTGCTTGGTTCTACACTCACTGATCCATAGCCCTTAGTTCTTTCGATCACTGATGAGTCTCTATTGTTGTGGAACCCGCAGTTGGTATGTATCCCGCCGTTGTGGCTCCTTTGTGGATTATTGTGCTGACAGTTAGTGTTTTCAAGTTCCGACACGTAGTCCTTAGTTCCTTCGATCACCGATGATTTTTTGTTGTGGTGGAACCCGTAGTTAGTTTGTTTCCTACCATTGTGGATCCTTAGTGAACTATCTTTCCAATGTTTTATGTTTTCAAGCTCCGACGCCTTATTAAGTAGTGGTTCCAATTTCCGATACATGAATTCGGTGGCATTTTAGTGCTTTATACCGTCGACACTTTGGAAACTTTTAGCTTTACTTCATCGATGCATAGTCCTTAGTTCTTCTGATCGTCGAAGTTTACATCTGATTGCAAAAGCTACAGTCTGTATGTCTGTCAGTGGCTAATGAGATGTTATGATACTCGCCCAAGCCACCGAAGCTACAACTTTGTGAAATTTTCGTAAAAAATAGAGGCTTTCAAACTGTTAGTGATATTCATATTCATCATTGCATGAATTAAATTATTCATACTATCGAAATAAATTATTTTGGGAGATAACAGGATTCTCTCTCAAATTCTAAGTGAAAGTTCTTTAACAATTTGAATGATACTATACTTTCGAACGCTTAATCTTGTTCTTTGCTATTATTATTATTATTAATGCTATTGAATTTGGTTGATGTTTAAATTATACTATTTATTTATTCATTTGATTTCTTATAGGTTTTGAGTACAAGCCTTTCACACGATCATTAATTTTTTTTACTCTTTTATTTATTCATGAAAATCGTGGAAGTCAAGATTGAAATACACTGAATGGATTGAAATCACTTATAATAGATAACACAACCACTAACTTATTTCCAATGAACATTGATAGGATATAAGTTAAATTACATGCATTGGCGGTCTCTTATGACACGTTAGATGCAATAGAAAACTGAAAAAACAAGCATCCATCAACTTAGGTGGATATTTTGAAACACTTACACAATGAATCTTGCGATGAGTAGAAAACATGAAATGTAGGAAATTGAATGAAATTTCCAAATAAATAATTTTTTTTCTATTGAAAATGTTCTTAACTATCTAAAATTATAAATTTTTATTGGAACTTTTTATTTTTGGGACAAGTCATAAGGTATATGTTTTGTGGGAACATCCTTTGAGTGCCTAAAGAATGGAATCAAGTTACGAAAATTGGTAGACAAATAGAGAATAGATAGTACTACTGCACGACTATTTTTCCAAAAATATATATTTTTTTAAATTATCTAAGTGATAAAACCTTGAAAACACTATGTCAATTGTGGGTGCATCATTTGAATGTCTTAATGCAATTATTTAGAAATATTTTTTTATAGCATGTAGAGGTCAGTGTTCTTCAATGCACCATACAATTTTTTTTCAAAATGGTTTAGAAATGGAACAGTTATGGATGAAACACTAAGAATTTGTTTTTTGAGTTGAGGAGTGATGACACGAGATAAATAAGAAAAAAATAGAAGAAATTATATATTCTTGTTAAAAATTACATATTTGGAATCTACAAAAAAAAACAATACCTGTTTGTAAAATCTCATAAAAAATGAAGGTGTGCAACATACTATAACTACCGTCTAAACACAAGCATATTTAAAATTTAGATGTAATGCTCAATTAGCTATGGCTTATCATACTCAAGGCATAGGAATGATGAATCTGAAGAAAATTCTGAGGAATACATGTAGGGATAATAATGGAACACCAGCATGGGTGGAGGCTCGACCATAGTGGCATTAAATGCGCTCGTGTTTTGTTTAAATTCAAATTTGACTTCCTGCCAAAGATAAACACATGCATATTATATTTGTGCAAAACGTGCAGAAGTTTTGTAATGATAAAATGTGTGTGTGTTGTGGAAACCTATAACTTTACATTTGATTACTTTTCCAATTATAACAAAATTTTTATTATTTTATGCCCCCCACCCACCACTTCCCCCTAACTCTTAC